>JAQFYZ010002727.1:0-15805 GCA_034695085.1 Cylindroiulus punctatus | reverse complement strand
TACTGTAATGATTATAAATATTGAAATTGAAGTGCTGGCGATAGCGGAGCTGATGTCGCCCCTGATCCCAGGGGTACGTGATAGTTCAGTGGCTATGGACCACCTACAGAATTTTGACTGGAATAGATGCCAGATGAACGTATTTTCACTTTTGATTCGCATCGATTGTTTGCCAGTCGATGCATATTCCCCTTCCCCTGGTGGTCTTCTAAAGGGGTCATCAACACCCGGGTGTCAATGCGTTCTTTATAGAGTACTAATCTCAAACTTTTACAGGAACCATGATTCAACAGGCTATGGCTACAGGAAGTCCCCACCCGCGTATTCTGACCACCATGCCTTTGGGGGCACTGGTAGTTGTACATCATGCTCCAACGGCAGTAGCAGCACTGGAAGCAGAAGCGCGTATTGATGTTTTCTAATTGCAAATTAGTTATGTATAAGAAAACGTGATATTTTTATTAGATATAATTGTATGTTTTTGCTTAGGTATTATTAACAAAGCCAAAGAACGTGTTATTTGTGGACAGTCCGAATCCTCGAAATTATAATTTTCGACTACGGCCAGCAGCAAGTGGTGCGGATTTTGGTATGTACCGATACTACAGGGAAAAGGACTTTACAACTTTGCAAGTCTAGAAATGTACACAAGACTACGGAATCGGTGTCATTTTGTAGCAAAACAAATCGGACAACAATTATTTTGTTGCGAATTTACTGGCATTTGCGACATGGCCAACAATTTGCAGTAAATTCTCCGAATTTAATTTGTCCACTATTTTGGTAGGGGACTCGTCTCAGAGTGTCGGACGAAATCGTCAAACTAAAGTTCTGATCTATTCCAGGTTTCCAGACGTAATATACTGAATTTTCAGACAAAAATACAAAGGTGTTAGAGGACCTTTCGGAATTTTTAGACCCCCATGTCGTACCACCATGCATTTCTGCTCTTAAAATTAATGAAGCAAATTACACAGGGAAAAAAAGCCGTAATCGAAATGTTTTGCAAAGCTGGATCCCAAATTATGGGTTTTAACACATTGTTTTATGAAAGTACATTTTGCAAAAATATTGCCCAATTTCCATGACTTTTCCAGATGGCCAGACTGTCGTCTGTACTGTCACAATAAATTAGTTTTGCTACAAAATGACATCTCAACTAAGTCTTCAGGCCAAATTTCTCGACATTTGCAAAGTTCAGAAAAGGACTTCACAACTTACCCCTATAACTATGTAACTCGAATATGGTGTAGGAAATCACAAAATTAACAACACATAAGCAGGTTAATTGCGCTCAAATTTATATTAAAACCGAGATTACAAGCCCTCTAACTCTGATACATATAATATTCTGTAATAAAAATATAAAATACACTCACTGCTGGTCAGCCTCACATGCGCATCGTGCGCAGCTTGTGCAACGACTTTGTGAGTAGTGGGGTCGATTTCTTTGCGTTGGGAAATTTCTGGGAGTAGATGTCAGGGTACGTCTTTTTAAACTGTAATGTGGAAATCAGATTTCATTTTAAAATGTCACATCAATCACCCTTGTCAAATAAAAACATCTGGCAGAGATTTATCTGAATTCTTGTACCTGTTTTAACTTTTTGCGTTTTTCACGGCCGGAGAGGTGCGGGTCGGTGATGATGCTGCCGAGCAGATCGGCCATGGCCCGCTCGGCCAGGCTGGCGCTCTGCCTGTTGTACTCCTCCTTAGTCACCTGTTCGCAATAAGTTATGGCAGAGCAAGAATCATCATCCGCACTGTATTCGATCTGAAACACAGCCAATAGCGACCAGCAAATATGAGGAGAGTAGTGCAGCAGTTGAGGCGAGCATGCAATACAGGAAAATATACAGGAAAAGAGAAGGATCGTGGATACAAGATATCATTTGGTGTAAAAGTAGCCAGGTGCATGTGATATTATCGTTGCATTTTAGTGGTCCATACCTTGCCTCGAAAACTAGGCAAACTGTCTGACACTTTGTTTGCACCTTAAATGCCAGATTCAGGAAATTCTATATTTATATTTTCATAAATATAACTTGTGCATGTGCTGGTTGGATGGCAAATCTCAGCGGCGCAAAGGGATATATCGTAAATAAAAACTGACGGCAAACTAAAGAAGATTGAGAATGGAATCACAATTGCCACAAGCTTAGTTTATCGACATAAGTGTATGGGGCATTTAATTGGCATCGGATTGTGACGCAGGCAGTTGTGTGCTTTTCAAACAACAAATCAGTGACTCGAGGAAGAATGGAAAGTGTGAAATCATGAAAGGCCGCTTCCGAAAGCTACCATTACCCCCATTGAGTCTGTCAGACCAATAAGGAAGAAACCCCACAAAGTCATCAATTTCGTGCCTTACCAAAAACCACTTCGTAATTGAAAATAAGTCAACGGGGAACGTCTTAAAGATACCTTGCTTCTGCTCATTGCAGCGAGCCGCTCCTCGACCTGGTCCTTCAAAGGTTTTGGCACCGTGAAAACCGCTTCATGGTTATCCATCATAAAGGTGACGAGGTGCCGGGCCAGCACTTCGTTATAATCCGCTTCCTGACCCGCACGCACCAGACTCCTTGAGAATGCATCCAATACCTGAATTTGCAATGTGATTAGACCTTTTAACACCAGGTAATCTTCATATACAGAAATACGAGACTTACCAAAGCACAATTGGGCACATTTGGATCCAGAATCAGTTTCTCGTGGCTGCTAATTTTGGACATGAATCTCAGGAGGTAATGAAGTTTGCGCCTGTTTTCTGGAGGTAGGCACAACAGCACAAATTGCAAGCCTTCGGTAAGAAACTCTTTACCCTCTGGCGATATTGGTGAACCTTGAACATTTAACAACATCGAAATGAATAAACTGTCCCACTACAGGGTCCCCATTCCCAGACTTTCCAGGTTTTGAGTGACCTTAGTTTACCTATACCCAAGAAAAACTTCACTTTTCACCGCTCGATCATTACTCAGAAAGGATGGATTTGGGGTTGCAAATCTATAAAAGATACTGAATATCGAATACTTTTGTGCAAGTTTTTTCAAAATAATTGAGAAATCATTGCCAAATTTTGTGGGAAAATATTATTAAAAACTCAATCTAGGCCTCATCTACTTGTGGATCCCCATTGCACTTTTGTACAATTTGGAAATTTTCATAAATATTATCTGTGACAAATCGCCATATGCGAACATTTTTCAAAAATTGCCAGAAATACCAATTATGGAAATGTCAACTTTTCTGGAAAAACTAAATCAGAAATAAATATTTTCCTAAACTAGACTGCGCCACAGGTCACGTTTGTAGAAAAAAACTAGATCACAAAAGACGCATCTTAGATAACACTGTAAAAAACTATCTTTTGCCAAACAGATTAGCCTGTCACTACTTGGAGAGTAGTTGAAATCTTACATAAAAGAAAAATCTCATGACCACCCAAGTATACAGAATTACAAACCTTGACTGCTCTTCTGCGTCCCATGACTCGCCCCAGCTTCCAGTGAGTCTTCCTTCAAACTAGTGTTGGCGCTTACTAGCCTGCTGGTGCTTTTGATTCGCCCTCTGGTCGGGAGAGTAACAGCTGAGGCATGGCTAGAATTCGGGCCCGTGCTAGCTGGCTGCGAGTGGAAGGATGGCGGACAAGTGTGAAAGGAAGCGCTGCTCGAAACACTGGTTTCGGGTTGTGCCCTGCACATCCACCAGACTTCCTTTTTCAAATCCTCGGCGAACTCGTCCGACACGTCGCTGTCGGCTTCCGTCAAACATTCCGTGCTATCGAAGGCAAGGTTATGGTAACCACTAAATTGCCCTGCATCTTCAGTTCTGGCTTGTGCGGCTGAAGATTTGGACTTGGATATTCTTCCCGGCTGATTTCGAGATGATGTTAGGATGCCACTTAGGTTTCCTACAGAAAGGCAGCGTGATGATGGCTGAGAGCTTTGCGGTTGTAGGGAAGGCAGGGCTGCAAGAGGTCCATCGATGCAGTGCTGGCCGGTTGGTGAAATGACTCTGGTCACTGGGCTCGCGGTCAGAAATGCAGTTTCGTAGCATGCGTTTGTCGGAAAAGCAGTGTTTTCCGCATGTTTTTCGCTGCTTTTGTACAAGTTGGGACAGGAAGCGCAGTCGCCAAATGGAAAGGAGACGTTCAGATGTGGTTTTGCTTTCCATGCCTTGGTCATGTGGCTCACCAGATCTTCCATCGAGGGCGTCATCGTAAACGATGGCTCTTCATCGGCATGCTCAGAATTTGTTGCATTATCCACCATGCCTGCAAGAGCACAAAAATAAAATTAACATAAGCTGAGAAACGTCGTTTGGTGAACCAAAATTAGCATGGAATAATATAGCTTAAAACTACCGCCAACTTCAGTTTATTTTTCTCACCGAGAATATCTATCAATACAGTGTAGAGTCCAAAGGTCGTCAAAGGTTCGTCTAAATTTTCAAAATAATCCCGTACTACTTTGAAGACGTCTTGCTCGAAGCCAGGGTAGTTTGGCAAGCAGCTTCCACCACCACTAGCCTTTGGCCCTGTAAGACAAAATTTAACAAACAAACAAAATAAAATCGTGTTACTTCGCCATGAACTGACCCTCCGAGAAAGATTTAAGATTTTAAGTGTATTTTTCGTGGTGTTCATCAAAAATATTAATTGAATAGGGAATATGGAAGGCAAGTGTTTCAGATAGATCTTATCTTGGGAACCTTTTTTAAAAATATGATTAATGCAAGAAAAGATGATGGCAAAATTTCTTTGAACAAGATAGACCTCAAGTCATAGACTAGGTTTTAGGTCTACATTTCTTAATAATGTAAATCACGAATGATTTATATTTAGCTAAGAATTCTGTAAAAAGTTAGGAAATTCCCTAATTTACGATATCTGCAAAATCCTGACTTGCAGTTGTAAAGTTCTGTGTGAACCCTGAAAAACGAAAGGCTAAACAACTTACAAGCAGCAAGGCATTTCATTGCATTGAAGAGCCAGTGTGGCAATTCCTCCGCCTGATTTATGGGCAGTGTGATTCCTTTTGGACCAACTTTATTCACGTTGTGAATGATGTATTTAGGATTGATGCTGTTGATGTCGAGAATGTTTTCGAGGGTGTGCAGCTTCAGCAGCGACTGCAATCTAAGTAAAGCCAAAGTCGTATCATTGAATGTAAACATGAGTACTCCTTGAAAACCAACCTTCCAAGCGTGATGGCTTTCCATGTGTTTTCAATTTCAGGTATTGCCAGTCTGCGAACGACGAGCCTGCATTCTGGAATGTCTTCATCAGTACTGGGCTTTGAGAAGTTACTTAGCAGCTGTTTGGCCGTGGGAGATTCTGAGATGGATCCTCTTCTTGGTAAAGAGGAACTGTTCACAATGTTTGTACGTGAACGAAATGGAGTCCGGATGGGCGAGCTGTGGTCTAACTTGGTAGGCGAATGATGTGAAAATCTGTACAGGTCACGGTTATCTTTGAATTCATCAGGGTGCGCTTGTCGATTGGTATGAATGGCTTCAAAGACGCGGCACTGCAACAGCTTACGCAGGAGCAGAATCGTTTGGTTCCTGTTAGGGAAAAGGAAAGCGAAGTGCATATAGTAAATTAACAGACTTTCCTGCAGATGCTTGGACCCCCTTTGGCTATGATTAGCCACCAGGACATACTGCATTTCCTTACCTGGAGACATTGATGCCAAAGTTGGGGTTTTTGCATAAGTATCCATGCAAACAGTCAATGGCCTCACAAGCCGCAAAGCAGTTGTCGAACTGCCGCATTTGGCGGCGGTGCCTCCTCAGCGGAACCTTGGCTCGGAAATTGTGGATGATGTCGTTCCACTGAAAGGATAAAAAACATGAGGAATGACCATACATGCATTGCAGTTTCGTGCACGGATCCGTGCACGAGCTGCAACATGTTCAAGTAAACCACAGTTGTTGGATCCATACTAAAAATGCAGCAACCTACATGCATTACTGTACCATTGTAATTACAAAGCCCATTTTGGTAATTCTGCATGCAGTAAAGTCTTTAAGTAAGACTTAAAAAATTTCCTTCAAAAAGTATATCTTGCAGTTTCTATAGTTTGAGGAATATTTCCTTTTCTGCAGTCTCTCACTCAAGCCTCAATGTGCTGCGCACAAACAACGCGGCGTCTAAGGTCCGCAGAGAATAGAGTTAACAAAAATTGAAGATGGGACTAGAATGAATATGAACATCGGCAGGAAATGTAGAGAATGTAAAAGTTAATTGAATGAGGAATAATATTTGTCGGCGTTGGACATAGCTAACCTATGGCAATGGGTTTTCAACATTATGGTGATCAGCTTCAACATCATCCCTGCAAATGTGAGAACTGTGCAACAAAGTACCGATGTACATGTATATCACAACTGATCTATCACCTGATATCACTGATATATCACCCCCTGACCCTGAGTCTAGTGGGTAAAATATAACAACTATACAAGCTGGGTAGAAAGTTTACTTTTGGAGGAACGTCACGGGTCAGTTATCCACAGACTGCAGTATAACTATCCATATCTGGGGTTATTGCGAAGCATGCAAAGTCCAAAGAGGATGAAAGGGTATACTAGTCCAATGCGAGACCATAGTGGCATACCATAGTGGCATACCATAGTGGATTTAGGCTATATACATGTACGTGTAATGAACCAAAATTGTACGTTCTTCAACCTTCAGCCGGTCAACCCCTGATCCCAAATTAGGGTTCGTGGTCAAACCTCAAGTCAAGAGACCCACGGACCGGTCAATAAAGCAACAATTTCGAAAGCGTTCAAAAATCGTTCGAATTTCTTATCAATCAAAATCCACGCAACAGGTTCGAAATCACAACCGCTGTCAACACTACCCCAAATCAATCTATTTACCAGCTTGGTGGCTCTGAAGGGTCCGCTTAGAGCTTCCACGCCATCACCGTTCATCTGTGCTTCTCAGCTTGCCGATATTCCGCGAAATAAATCGAAATAAAACTGCGTAAACAGCAGTAAAAACGCTCTGATTTTGCACTGGTTTTGCACTTCGAATCTTGGCGGATGTGCAGAGGTAGTCATGGCAACCCGATTTGAAAACCAAAGGACTTGATTGGGCGAGCTAATCTCAGGGCGACCAATCAGGCGCAGGTTTGCGAGAGCGGTTCTACGCTCACAATAAGCGCACTTTTTGCAGCCGATTTCATCGAGCGGTCATTTGGAGTGGTACGTTCGGGTTCCAGAAAGCGCTTTTGAAGGATAGCCGCCGGCAGCGCCCTCTGCATCCCGCCTGAAGTACTAATCAGGAGGAACAAGATGGCGGTGATGGAAGGTGCGCTAATGAAGTGGACAAATGTCATGAAAGGCTGGCAATATCGCTGGTTTGTCCTCGATGACAGCGCTGGACTTCTCTCCTATTATACAGTAAGATTTCGATTTTTAAAAAGAATTCGTTTGCTTTTGATCCGAAACTTGCGAGTAGAGCTAGAGCAGTTCGTGCCGAAGGGACTAGAAAAGGGGAGTGGAATTCCACAATCGATTGGAAAACTCGCAATTTTTCAAAAATTCTGGGTATTGAACTGGTCAATCTGTCTGGGATTCAGATGGTGGGTTAGTTTTCCTTGCGAGTGGTCGAAGACCTTGAACAATTCTTATAAAGAGAGGCGCTGCAAATTCACTGATTGATGTTGACTGGTTTTTGCGCTGCAGGTCAACGTGATTTGCTGTCAACTTTGGTTGGTTCCAGTGTAGTCCCTAATGTTTCCAGATTTCAATCAAATGATGAGGAAATTGTATTGGCAGGGGATGTGAGAGGCCTCGCCTTAGGGACATGCCGTGGATTTAAAATTTATTTTGAAAACAGAGTATAAAAACAGTGGTAAAAGTTGCCATATACTCTGCATACAGGTTAGCTCGAGTTATAAGGCAGTCTAATTACCCAATTGAAGTTATGACCCATGTATTGTCTTTAAAATAAATTAAGCAAGGCTTAGAAACAACGCAGTAAAGGATTGGCACAGTGACAAAAACTATATGTGCCGTGCTGGATTAGCTATTTTACTCCTGCCTATCGAATCAATATTTGGCAAGCATTGTCTACGAAAGATATCCAAACTTGGCAAGCTGATTTAAATTCTGAACGATGACTGGAGCATTTAATACCTTTTACACGTTAGAGTAGGGCATACCACACTACACAATTGAAATATACAGAGAGAAATAATATGATTTCTAAGTCAAAGAAACTTCCTGACATTGTGACTTGTGTGTTTACTAATCAAAAAAAATATCCACCAAGTAAAGTTCATCAGCTGCAAAATTAGCAGAAGATTAGAAATTTAAGGGAACTAGCTAGGGAACCTGCCTCATCATCATGAAAAGTGCGTAAAAGTTGTCTATTTGATAAAGAAGGATAATGAGGTAGAGAGATCATGATAATGTTTAGAGAAGCTGCTGCATGGTGCCATGAATTCCCCAAGAAATTACTGTGCAAATGCCATTCATAAGGAAAATGAATTAAATAATCATTACCTCCAGAAAGTGAAATTTCTATGCATTCAACTATTACTCCTTGGAAGGCAGACTAAAATTACTGAGGACATCTGAAAAAAAAATTGTGCTTCTATTATCTAATGTTGCATAACCTGTAGGCTAAAATGAATGTCACTGGGGAATCTAGAATTTGGAAGAGGCTCACACATTTATCACAGTAGGTAAACTGAACTATTCGGTTTCATTGCTATCATAGATGCTATCTGAATTATTTAAAATAATTAAGCAAAATTCAAAATTTTGACATTTTGTGAGTTTTTAGATACAATGTTATTTTTTTTTAAATTTTAAACCAAGAAATTAAGTTAAAGGTGGGCAATAGTTGCGTAGTGTTCAACTGAACCTCCAGATTCGTCCGTAAATTAATCGCCCACCAACTGGAAGTTTTGAGACTAATGGCACTGAATAGCATTGGATAAAATTTTATACTTCATAAACTGATCCACTGTCCATATACTGTTAATCACAGTTGCTTCAATATTGAACACCTGTGGTTTTGTTTTGTGCTATGACGCAAAGTTTTACAATGTACATGTACAAGTGCTTTACTGAGAAACTGAATTAGACAGAACGAAGTTAAAAAATAGTTTCCATGACAGATGCACACAGAATATACTTCAGTCCTCTTTGTTAATTATCACATTAATCTTGCTTTTCTCGTTTTTATCGCGTGTAGACTAAAGAGAAAATGGCCAGAGGAGCTCGTCGAGGCTGTGTAAGATTGAAGGTAAATTTCGCACCCCCTATTCTATTTTACTGAATTCCATTCGACTGGTTGAAACATACCATCTCCAATTCCTACTTGGCCGACAGGGCTCCATAATCAGCATCGACGACGACGATTCCACGTTCACTATCACTGTAGATGGGAAAATGTTTCATTTTCAAGGTGAGTGCAGCATGCTCCAACATCTGAAAGTAAGTACAAGTTGTGTATGAATTATTGATGAATGTGCATGGGTGTTTACAGCACAAGATTCCACTGAGCGTGATAGGTGGGTCAGGGCATTGGAGGATACAAGGCTCCATCATACACAAGTTATGCAAAAAGTGAGCTTTCAAAATCTTAAACACTGAAGATGCTCTGGCTAGTAAATAATAATGTTGTTTGCTTTGTGTTCTGTAGCGATGGGACCCCAAGACGCCTGTCCCCACGGTGGAAGATTTCAACAAGAAACTGACAGAAACTGATGCCTTCCTGCAAATAATGATCGAGCAAGTTAAGGTGCCACATTGTTTTAATTTGACAAGTCTTCTAACGTGTCTAAAACTACCAATTTGTATAATTTTCTCGAGTGTTCAGAGGAAAAAATTAAAGAGATTAATGACTCTGAAAATATTATTGAATAGAATTGATCAAGCAGAGCGTCTACCGTCTACATCGAGTGCTAACAGAAGGCTGTCAGACAATCTCAATTTTGTGTTGACAAAACCTGAACGGCCCTTATTCTAGTAGGCATTGAACATTTTTAGAAGTCATGGAAAAGTCATGAAATTGACAATTCGAAATCCACTGTCAAGTACATTTACTTGACATGCACCACACATATCTCGACTCATGTAGGATGGTTTTTAGATTACATGTTAAATAACAACAGATTAGATAACATGTTTAGATAACATTAGATACATGTACATGTTAAGCTCGAGCTGTTATTTTAAATGGGACACGTGCACTTTGAGGCACAGGCTCATAATTGTGCTTCACATGTTTCCAGCATAACACTTGGAATTAGGAGTGATAAAAAAACCGTTTTGTCGTATGTTATGTGTGGGCCGACTGATGTGACTCGGTTAACTATGAGCATTTAATTTGAAGCATGTTTCACATTCTATTGCGATTATTTTTACTCCACATAAAACGCCTTTATTTTCCAGGACTTGGAAAGGCGGTGTGAGAAATGTGCTCCTGGTTCACAAGAGCGCCTCAACGGCGTCCGTGAAAAGGCAAATGTGAGCGTTCCCAACTATCTATATGCCTAATCTGACTACTGCCATGTCTCATGTGCCACACTTGATTTTTCCACAACGTCCATTTCAGGCCATGCTAGAGTCTATCAAACACTCCATCGTCCTGCTACAAATTGCTAAGGTAAACGTGCTGTCAGCGCGGAAGAAGGTGGACGTTCGAACCCCGTTTACCCCGGTTGCCCGTGAGTTTGCCAGTTTCTCCTTACATTGTTAGCATAGTCCTGTCTTATTTCAGAATGTGGCCCACCCCGTCAATGGCGTTTATCAGCCCCATATTGTACAAAGAGCAGTGCAAGCAGTGGACAAATCCCTAAAAAAAATGCGTAAGTTCTCCTTCCCCTTTGAGCTTTTGGGTGAAGTCCTTCATAAAAACACTATCACGTTTCACGCAAGCTGCCCAAAAAAAGGACGAAAAATGCAGCGCTGGCACCCCTGAAAAGGCGGGCCAAATCCCGGGTAGGTTGAAATGTCTACCGGTTTGCACGAAGTAGGTTTTGGCTGGTTCCACTCATCCTGGGCTGTATTAACCGGTCTCTTGACCTCTACCCGACTAATACCTGCACTACATGTACCATAAGCATGGCTGATATCATCTAACCCCCACGACTGCTTGTTTTACCTTCTCAGTTCTTTGCACTTATTTCGGCGCCTTGCATGATGCTCTAACACATGCACTTGCACAGCGACATACTCTACAGTTGCGAGGGTGTCTACAATAGAGTAGAATGGGACATGGAACATCAGTTTATTTCCCAAAATAAAATGAGTAGGCTGGTATTTTTGTGACGATCCTTTTCAATTTCCCTCATTTATGGTATTAATACCATGAATCAACCACGACCTATTAGTTGCCTCAGTTCTTGTTTTTTAGGTCCGCTTCACACGAGGTGACTAGTCGTGCAGACTGATTGCATTAACTTTAGGGAAACGTTATCTGCAGTGCACACAGCTAGTCATTGCGACTCGGGATGAAGCACAGATTGCTACTGGTGACGAGGTGACCGGCCATGGCAACTTCATAATCCACAAGTCAGGCATTTATGCTGCAAGCGTGCATTTGGAGTAGCTAGTTTCACCAAAACAATTTTGCAGTTGCGACACTAGCAATTTATTGTAAACAGTCAGTCCAACTAGTCACGCGTGAAGCGGGCGTTAAACGTCTGCAGATGTAAATTCGGGGTTCGTACATACCTCGAGCAGTCATGGAAATTCAGGGAAGAGAAAAATGACCAGGAAGTTCGGAAAATTCCGAAAAGTGAGTTGAAATCCCATCGTTGTTGATGTTGGCTTCTTGCCAACAATACATGTGTATTTATTTTAATTCTTTGTATAAGGGGGCTATTTTTTACAGTCAGGGAAATGTACTTGGGTTGGCAAGGCAGTCAGGGAAATGATTTTGTAAATATTGGTACGAACCCTGAAATTAAACCATAATGATTTGAAATTTGCTTCGCCTAGAATGTTTTTATAGACTAGTATAATACAGCAGAAGTATAATAAAAAATTACTTTTCTGTAATTCAGGCATCAAAATCCCAGACATATAAAGCTAGACTTATTGAGTCCATTTTACTTATATTAAAGGTGCCTAATTCGTGATTCATTTCCTTGACACATACACGTATGAGGGTAGCTGACAAAGTGAGCACCACATTATTTTGTAAATTCACTTTCAAATCGCCAGCATACTATAGAAAAAAGTGAATTTGCAAGGAAAAATTGGCGTTGCTGGTACATTACCCCGAGTGCCCCTTGTAGCAGTAGAAAAAAATGTATACATGTTCTGACAGTTTTGGGATGGTCGCCCCTTTCAGATATGTCCCAGCATTTCCATCAAAGAAATGAGCCTCGCAGCTGTGGAATGTCTACAAGTTTGGCTTCTCACACTGATTTTGGATAGGGAGATTAACCTAGTCTTTTGGGTTGTCAGAACCATTGTGTAGGAGCATGGCTCAATTTATGCTTGCTAGGATATCACATGGACGATGATGGTTTTGGTTTTGCCGACTTTGCTGCATCCTTAATAGATGCGACCGCCGTCGAGGGAACTGCCCTGGTCGAGCCAGCCGTCGAATGCACCGAAGAGATTGTCCCCAGCAGACTACCCAAGCAATGCAAGGAAAGTGGGAAGGAATCTTCCGGGCCATTAGATCTGCTGCAGAGGCATCAGGATTCGACTATTACTAGAGGTAGGGACAATCATGTCTAAATAACATATGTAAACGAAGTGCAGATTACCATTGCAGAGCCCAAAAAGGGCTTGAAATTTGGCATGGATGTTCCTAAGGTGCCAACTCCCAAAAATTGTTTAAAATTACCTGTATAAATTGTGTTAAAAATATTGTGTCAAATTTAAAAAAAAATACCTCTAAAGGGGTATGACTGAACAGTGCCATGCACATCTCGGGGAAGGGGACACCAAACGATGACATGATGCAAGACTTAGACCACATGATACCATCATGACGTTTTTCCTAATTTCAAAACTTTTCTACGATATTTCGCAAACCAAAACTTCCTTCCTAAATGAGGTTTGACCTCTCGACATAGCCATTGGACTTGGGATACCCATATAGCGTGCCCATTGTCAGTTGACCACTTAATAGCTAGACATCTGGTCTCAGTCTTAACTTATACTACAAGTCAAACAGTCACAATCATGCCGTATAATATGTACATGTACCTGAGCGTTATTGCGGAGTATGTCCTGCATACATGTAGCTGTAAGTGTTACTTCGTCGCCTTTTTCAATTTCACGAAAATGCATATATTATTTTTATAACATGTTTCAAGAATTCCTCCGAGGATATTTTTGTAGGCTAAAATGCATGTAGTTTTCATACGTTTCGCCTATGGCCATTCTACTGCTCTTGTTTTTGTAGGAATGTGGGTTCAGTTGAATCGAAGTTGTTGTTTAGTTATTTTGTTTCAAATAGCACCCTGCTAATTCCTCATCTCTACCCTACAATGTGTGCATGACCATGGTTATTTTCTCAAGTTGAACATGACGTCATGCACTTTGCAGGAAGTTGCAATGATAGGATACTGATAAATGTGCTCCAGTAATTAAGATACAAAATGTCATGTCCCCCAATAATGAAAGAAAATCAATTTCGTACTCATAAAAATAAAAATTTGGTGATCCTTAGCGACCAGCATTTCAACGCGCATTATGGAGATGAGGAATTAGCAAGGTGCTATTTGAAACAAAATAACCGAACAACAACTTCGATTCAAGTGAACCCACATTCCCACAAAAACAAGAGCAGTAAAATGGCCATAGGCGAAACGTATGAAAATTACATGCATCAAGTCTAGTTAATACAACAAAAAATGATTTTGTCCCTGGCAGGTTCATTTGCTTGTGTTACCCTTGTTGACAAACATTCACATACTCTGAAGGTGGCAAGCCGACAATGGGCAAAACCTGCTTCCCTCCAAACCAGTGACTGTCACCCACTTCCTCTTGGAAACACTCGTTCTGTCACAATGTGCCAGCTTCCTGACCGATGCCTTTCTCTTGCAGATAGCCGCAGGACCTCTGGTAAGCCGGACACCCTGGCTGCTGCAGCCTCCCCGGAGACGCTCACTGGCCTGTTCGTGCCGGAGACGTCCTACTCCAGCAGCGAAGATGAGGACTTCTACGATGCCTCTGAAGAGGCCTCCATACCTACACGGTAAGCCCACCTCGCTCAGATTTTAAGCGAATGGCCAGTAGAAGCCAAATGTGTTCCAGTTCTCCTCGGCCGAGCCTTCGGAAGGCCTTGGCCCGACGTCCGAAGGACAAGAAGGCAATGAAACTAAGGCGGAAACTGGATTTCCTAGTATGGCAGGCAGATCAGATTGTGTGACCTACAAAATCGAGTTTCCGGGCTGGTTGGCAAACGAGCTTTCTTGCAATGCCGAAGGTGATGGCTGCACCCAGCTGTGAGGCAAGAAATATTTAATGATGTGAATGGTGAATTAAACGGGTGCCGGAACACGACACATGTGCTCCTGTAGCTGTCAGTGAACTTTGTGCCAGAAAAACAACTTCTTGCTATCCACAAATTTCCTGACTTTCAAGGGTCAACTTGGACGAATACCGAATACCAATTATCGAGAGATTTTGAAATTTTGGAATGTTTGTGTTAGTGACGAAACAGAAGGATTTATTTAGAAATTTCCCAAGATGGATGACATGGACTCGTAATTTCGAGGTTATCTTATAGCACAAATCTTATAACTGGAAAAACAGCCCGCAATTGGAAATCTCCCTGGGGGCGTTCAAGTATTACGTCATCTTGGGTGGAGGTGGATTGGGAAGGGGGTTGGCCAAATGAAGTCATCTTTGGCTTTTCATAAAGCATGGTCATAAAGTCGTTGCCCTATCATAAATATTGGTTTTTGAAAAACACAGAACTTGTGTTATATGGTGTTTGTGTTACAGTTACATTTTGGAAAAAGGTAGACCTGAAGGTTTTTTAACGAAAATTATTTTAAGAATCGAAAATGGCAACGCTCATTGGTGAAGTGTACCAATGTATCAAGATACCAAATCACCGATCAGGGTTAAAGTCCGCAGAAATGCAGAAAAGTCCCTGCTTCAAATCTGCACTACATAGTTTTTCATAATTTTCTTCTCATTATTATTTTGCTCTTTTTGCCTGATATAACCCAACCTAAAATGTAAGTTCTGATTAGCCTATCCCTAACCGTCACCCAATCACTGCCAGGCTACGAGCCGTGTGGGGAAGCCCGCCTTTTCCAGGCTGTGGCGGTTAACATGGACAACACGCGCCTTTTTGATTTCTAATTTCCTCACACATGAATGAATGACTAATGAACTCCTTCAACTCTTATGAAGGGGCAGTTGAACTAAAACAAAATTTGCTTTTGAGCAGGAATTATTCTCGACTATAGCCTAACAACTTAAGTTCTGCATTTTCACAAATGCAACTTAAACAATTTTTTTTTAAATTATTTTTCAATGAGGTGCATCCATAAATTTAATTGCGTCTGTAATTACCAAGTATCTTTGACAGAAATTGGGTTAAAATCCATCATTTCTAATCAGATAACCAAATTTCACTAAAATCGGGAAGTTTCTTGCTGTCGAAATTGTTCTCTTTCTGGGAAGTGCAAATGCCGAGTTTTTGATGATGTAATACTTAAACGCACCCATTCAATGTTGCTGATGATGTTGAAAAACTCGAAAAGTACCTCAATTGTCATCAATCGATATTTCATCTTCCAATAACACGTAATGAATACGCTCGCAACTGGCCCTTGCAATTCATTGACTGTGTTTC
>JAQFYZ010002726.1:0-15806 GCA_034695085.1 Cylindroiulus punctatus | reverse complement strand
TTTGGAAATGGTCAGCAGAAATCTCAAAATAATTATTAAACATGTAAAAAATTATTTTTTGGGTATTTTTTGAGATGGAATTTATTTTTCAATTTTATTTTGTTGAAAAAACGTATTTTGCCTGACTTTCCCTGATGTTACAGCAAAAAACGTATTTTTCCCTGACTCCCCCTGGCTATTTTGCTCTTCCCTGACTTTCCCTGACATTCCCTGACTTTCCAGGTGCGTTTCAGGGTTCCCCCAGAAATTCAATTTTTACTTCCTGACTTTTCCAGGTATAAAAAACATCCCCTGGCGATCAAAATTGCGAAAATATGACATTATTATGCCAATGTAAAAATGCTACATTTTTGTTTATTGCTTATAAACATGCCAGCGATAGATCACACATTTCAATTAAGGCCCATTGAAAGTGCGTTGTGACTTTGGGGACACCCTGCATAAAATTACCAAATGCAATTTCTCCTTCCTGATCAACATATAATAATAATTTTTTGGGAAACATTAACAGCGACTTGCGTTTTTTTGGGATGTGCTCTTTGACAACTTATGGAAATGTATGTTATATTAATAAAAACGATAATTCCATGTTTGACCTTTTATTTTCCTTTATGGGCGGTAAATGGCAGCACCTGCCGTCTGAATGGGAATATAAGAGATTTACTGTCGTTGGCAAAATAAAGAATATCTGGAAAAGTTCTAAAACTTCATTTTATGTAGCGCAGGAACTGACAATCACTATAAACTTTGAATTAAAACATTTAGTTTCATTTCAAATTATCATATATGTCCGAAATTATCAAAATTCAATTGCAAAAAATCACTTTCAATGGCCCTTAAAAACTTTAAATTTATATATTAGTTGTTTTTTTCTTCCAAATTTACAACTCCATTATTGATCTATTCCACAGAATTGCTTGCTTCAATTGATAGCTTGAGGGTTTTGACTATCAAGAGATTTGTTAAATTTCTGACTTTTTTAAATGAATCATTTTTCCCTGACTTTTCCAGGTTTTTTTACAAGTCTGGGGGAACCCTGTAAAACTATAAAGGAAGATAGCCAAATGATGATGGTAGTTGGGGGGCACTTTGGCAGGATGAGTCAGTCCTAGCTGACTCATCCTGCATCAGTAGTGCATCAGTATGCCCTTGGATAACAAATTTCCAAAACTACAGGGGTATTCCATTCCATTCACCTAAATGTACACTATAAGTGAAAACATTAAGTGGTATAGGGGCAGCACTGCAGCAGTTATCACCCGCATTAGGATATTGGCATCAATGACTATCAATTTGACTATCAAGAGATATGTTAAATTTCCCTGTCTTTTGTAAATGAATCGATTTTCCCTGACTTTTCCAGGTCCAGCATCAATGTCAAATTGCATTTCGAGTGGCACAATGTGTAGAATATGTTACGATTCCATTATTAGATTCCATTCAACTCTGCATCCATTATACAGTGTACATTCAGTAAGTGAAACTACCACGTGGTAGCCTGGTAGGGGTCAAATACATTTCTTTCAGCTTGATAAGGCACATAACATGTCATATCATGCATGGATACTTTTAATACAAAGCATGTTGGGAAAGTACCCTTGTCTGATTTCAATAGGCTATAGTGCATCAGAATGCCCCTAGTTTAGCATTATTCTCGTGTATATTTTGAGTGATAGACATCTCTCGTTTGATATCATCTTAAATTAATAAAACTTTCCCTCTGGCATAAATGATAGTGATGATTATGGGCGAGCCTGACCGTTCAACCGAAACCCTATTGTCCCCCGACTTTTCTTACGGCGCTTCCGGGCGCCATTTTGGCCAATTATTTTTGATGACATACAATTAGTGTCCCTCGTCTGGGGTGATGTCTGGCAGACCGATGTCAACGCCTTACCAGAGGAAGTAAGACACGTCCAGGGTGCCAAAAACGTTCACACCTCCTTCCAGACCTAGTCTCTCAACCCTCACAGATGGCGCTGCATCCGTTGGATAGCATCACCGATGCAGCGACACCTATGCGGACTGTGTGAAAAATAATCTCAAAATACGTCGAAAAACCATTACATGTACATTGTATTTTGCGGTTTCACCATACGTTTCACTGATGCTAACTGTCTACATGTAATTTTTGCCTAATTTTGGAGTTAATTTTTTTCTTAATTTTCTCTGAAGACATGAATTTTATAGAAAATTAGAAGAAAATTACGAGTAGAGCTATGTTCTACTTTAGACCAATCATAGCGCAGCATTAAAAACATTAAGAAAAAAGGGCGGAGTTACACCCAGTGTTGCCAGATACCGCATATGTTTGCAGGGGATTTTCCGGCGGTGCTTTAGCCAATAGACATCTTTTCCTGCACTTTCTTCCCCCTTGGTGGCGCTGATCATACTTAGAAAATTAAGGGATTGGCATGTGTGTATGGTCGGATAATTAGGAAAGCCAACTTAACACCAAAATTAAGCCATCAAATTACAAGTGGACAGGAAGCATGAATTGAAAGTTGCTAGCTAAAACTTCAAACTACATGTACAATGTAAAAATGAAATGTCTTAAAAATGCAGTGTTGCAAAATGCAGGCTATGAATTCGTACACAAGTGAGAACCTTAAGACCAATGAACTCGTTAACTAAGAAAAACGGGTGGATAGGGGAAGGCGTCCTAAGATAAACAAGTTAAGCGTGCCTAGCTTATAAACAAAAGTGCTTTGAAAATATTTGGAATGCACTTGACAAACAAGAAATGCTTGGGCTATATAGTTTGAACAGTTTTTTTTAACTGTGTAGCTTAAAATATTGAATTGTTTGAGTAAATTGGCCCATGTTCGATGGATATTTTTCAAGTATGTTTAGAACAATGTTTCCCTCAACAATTAGCTTCGATACTCCATCCCCTTCACCCTGCCTCCTGGACAGCTCAAGACTGTGCAGGATGTTTAACATGTGGCGCCCTTCAGGGGCTATTTTTGGCCATTTCCTGAAGAAAGTTTTGGTGAAAAAACCTCAAGTCTGCAAAAATGGGTAAAACAGACTGGCAGCATGGGCGGGGTGACGTCACTCGTTCTCTACAACAGGTCACGTGACTCACGTCAGCAGCTAGACGTGGGTGCAGACAGTTGCATCGAGATGAACCATCACATAACCAATCAGTACATGTAGGTTGAAGAAATCAGTTTTGGGCAACTTATTAGATTTGGATCTGGTGCATTTTTAAATTTTTTGGAAAACTATAACTGCATGGACTACCTCAAGTTTGTTTATTTTGTGGAAAAAATAAAATCGTCTATTTCTGCAAGTGTTGCAAGTTTGAGATTTGAATCGTTCACATACAGTTTTCACGCAAGTTCCCCCATTCATTGCCCAAAAACAACTATCAGAATTTCTTGTTACCCAAAACCGCATACACCCTTTTACCCAAATCAGGTAAAACACACGTATCACCAAACAAATTCTGAATGATCACTTTCTTCAGAGATCATTCCACACAAATGCTAATGCTTCCTGTCCACTTGCAATTTTTTGGCTTAATTTTCGTTGACTTTCCTAATTTTCTAACCTACCCACATGCCAATCTCTTAATTTTCTCGAGTATGATCAGCGCCACCAAGTGGGAAGAAAGTGCAGGAAAACATGCCATTTGGCAAAAGCGCCGCTGGAAAATCCCCAGTAAATTCATGCAGTATCTGGCAACACTGGCTGTAGCTCCGCCCTAATTATCTCAATTTGTTTAAACTGCGGGATGACTGGTCTAAAGTAGAACAGTCATTTTCTTCAAATTTTCTTTAATTTTTTGCCTTAATTTTTTTTCTTACTTTTCTTTTAACTCCAAAATTAGACAAAAATTACACGTGAACAAGAAGCATCGCCTTAATTGGTTTGAGAACGATAATTACACCACAACACAAGGTGTGAATTTATATGAAGGTTGGTCACCTGGTGGTGACATGTGTTTTTAACCACCAAGAATCCTCTGTTTCACAAAAAAAACAGCACAGACCATTGGGGCGTGGTGCGAATTCGCTAAAACCAGAGTTCTATGCCAGGAAAAGGAAGTCACGTGCCCGTGTAAAGTCAAGCCTGATTACCCCGTTTACATGCCACTTTGCACAGACTGGCTTGGTTTGAGGTCAGCCTTGCAGATGAATTCAAACAACGCCCATTCAGATGCTCAAGTCAAGGGCACTCACAAGAATTTACATGCTTGGATTAAGGATTCAAGATACCTTAAAGACAGCATGTAAAAACATTTTATTGTGTCATGAATAACTTGACTATCATGAATATCATGACAGCTCAGTGTACCTGGCCTACCACTCTTTGCCAAAATCGACGCCATCGCATTTTGAGTTTCTGAGTTACTTCCTGTTTGGTGAGAGGTTGGGCCCCGGGGGCCCAGTTGGTCCCCCCTCAACGAACAGCCGTAACTTTTCTCATTTGACTATTTTCGGCGAAACTGGTTAACTACAGAACCGGTTACGTGTGCGCGCCATTGCCCACGCAAGGTACGGAGCCTCTTTCGCGCCTCCAAAAATCGCTGATGACTCCCAGTAACTATTTACTTTCTTCAAAGTTCAAAATTTAAAGTTCGACTGTTAAGTTTTAATATGTGTCGAACCTGGTTCGAACGCCTTTCGAACCAATTAAAAACGAATTTCCAACGTTATCCTAAAACAGGGTTCAATACGGAATTTTTCAGTTAGAATTTCCGGAATTTCCGGTCCATATATAATAAATTTTGCATTAATAATTTCGTTTAGACGCCGAATTCGGTGGCGTGAAACGATGCCTAGTTAATGGGCCGTTACGAGGCGCAGCTGAAAAACTTTGCCAAAAACGAGTGATGCGTAATTTGCTAAAAATATTTCGTTCTTATGTAACTGCGCACTCGGGGCATCCGTATTTTTTTTCCAAATTGTGGAGTTTGGAACTCTGTGGTACGGAGTTGTATGAGAAATTTTCATGAAATTTTTTTAAACCAGTAACTCCACTACTTGCCCTGTATGTAAATGAGGTTTTTCTTTACCAAAGTATGCGATATTTGAACGAAAATATTACATAAATGTGTATCATGCACTGGATGCCTATGACACTAGGTCAACCCTAGTCATCAAAATTAGTAATATAATTATTTAATTTGTTGTGCAGCTACACTGTAGTTCATATTAAGTCACTGGCCTGCATAACTTGTGATGTACCCAGTATGGTTAAATGTTAAATATGATGTTAAATAACCTTGTCATATCACACATTTTGTAAAACAAAACTTAGGGCCCACCTAATCTGATAGGATTTAAATATTGGTTTTGTTCCATGGTGCACCAGGACATAACCGACAGGTGCTTACAGTTTGGCGCAACAGGCTATTAGTGAAATTCAGCAGACGTCGAGCAAATTAGTTGGGAATTCTTACCTTGACATTGTCCTTAGTCATGCGTTTCAAGGAAAAAATACATTCAAGGTTTATGGCCAACAAGTTGTACACATTTCAAATGTAAAAATTCGACACTATGAATAATGCATAGTTTGGGATACTCTTACCTAGAGGATGAGCTTGGGAGTTCGTAGGTTGGTTTGAAATACAAAATTACATTGTGGAACATTTTTTAAACATGGGTATAAATGATAAGAGATGAAATTTCAAAATTTTATAAAACATTTCAACTTCACGTGCCCAACTTTACTAAATGTACCAAACAACTTGATACATACAGTATAGCGTGGCATAATTAAGTTTAATAGGGGATTAAAAATCAAACCGAATTTTAGACTTTTTAGGAACGGTATTGGTAGTACCATAAGGGGTACCATAAGGTACCACATTCATGCAATGGTTACAGGGTGCGCCATAAGTCTGAAACTCAAATCTTACCTGGAAGAGGTCCTGGTTAGGTAATTCTGTTCCCTGGCCACCAATTCACTGCGAAATTTGTTCATTTCATCCTCCATTTTCTTCATCTCAGACTCGAACTTCTCGCGGATGGAGTTGAATTCGGTGTCCAAAATGGAGGAATTCAGACGCATGATGGGCACTTTCCTTTCGGGAGCCATTTTGAATTTTCGGTAATTCGCACACGGACTAATTAATCTCGCGTTAGTATTCGGCGGCGCAACCGATTAAGTCCAGGAGTCGCTGCTTATGAAACACGAACTGAACGAGTGAACGAATGAGTAGGTCGACGTTGGCATAAATACCAGGAGCGAAGCCAAAAAAAAAATTATGCCAGGGATGCAGCGCCCCCTGGCGGCCAGCGCGCGCTTTCCAATCGATTGAGCCCCGGGAACAACAACGTGGGAAAGCGTAGAAAGTTCGCGAATAAAGCGAGGATGAAATCACGAAATCGACGCATAGGGTGGGTCGTTCGCTGTTGATAGTGTCCGATTTCGTAAACAACCCACGTAATTAAACGAGCGGGGGTGGTGGCGCTGCATGCCCGCCAAGGTGAATCCCCCTGGTGGGGAAACGGCTTGCAAAGCGGTGGAGATGAAGGCTATGGGGGTGCAACGCATAATAAGCTTACATGTATTGTACAATGACTTTGATATTCATTAAAATACACATTTTTTGCCAGTGTTTTTTTATTAAATTTTTTTTATTTCGAATGTTACCAAACACGTTTTTTGTGGTCTTTTTGTAGAAATGTGGTGCGAAATCCAACACTTTTGGTTTAGTTTTCTTGCCCGGGTGCCCCTAATTGCTAAAAATTCGCTGAATTTTATTACTTTTGAAAAATCGTAAGTTTTCGCTTCGCCGTGAACTTTTGATATTCTTTAAAATCCACATTTTTTGGGAGTGTTTTTTTTTTTGTAGAAATGTGGTGCGAAATCCACCCCTTTTGTTTTAGTTATCAAATGGTTGCCCCTATATTTGCTAAAAAGTCGCTGAATTCAATTATTTTTGAAAAATCGTCGGTTTTCACATCGTCCTGAACTTTGATATTCTTTACAATCCACATTTTTTGCGAGTGTTGTTTAAAAAAAAAATTTCTTTTCGAATGTTACCAAACACGTTTTTTGTGTTTTTTTTTTAGAAATGTGGTGCGGTAGAAATTTTGGTTTAGTTTTCAAATGGTTGCCATTATTTGCTAAAAAGTCACTGAATTCTATTATTTTTGAAAAATCATCGGTTTTCCCTTCGTCGTGAACTTTGATATTCATTAAAATCCATATTTTTTGCGAGTTGTTTAAAAAAAAAATTCTTTTCGAATGTTACCAAACCCTTTTTTGTGTATTTTTTGTAGAAATGTGTTGCTAAAATCCACCACTTTTGGTTTAGTTTTCATATGATTGCCCCTATTTACAAAAAATTCGATGAATTCAATTATTTTTGAAAAATCGTCAGTTTTCCCTTCGTCCTGAACTTTGATATTCATTAAAAATCCACATTTTTTGCAAGTGTTTCTTAGTTCGAATGTTACCAAGCACGTTATTGTGGTTTTTTTTTGTAGAAATGTGGTGCAAAATCTAACGCTATCGGTTGTTTTCAAATGGTTGTCCCTATTTGTTAACAATTCGCTGAATTCTATCATTTTTGAAAAATCATCAGTTTTCCTTTCATCGTGAACATGGCTAAAATATAAGTTTTTTAGGAAAATGGACATAAAATTAGTCAATTCTGCCAACGCTTATCAAAAATATTCTCATCAGGCGTTCCATTATTTGTAATTATTTGACTAAGCAATTTTTAAAAACTAAACACTATTTAGCCGTATTGCTAACACGTACTGTTCAACAGTTTTTATAAGAAGTTGTCAAGTGATTGGATACAAATGACAAAATGTCTCAAATGCAGACATTCAATTGCGTATACATCAACTCTGCATGTAAATATGACTATAACTTTACAAAAAAGTTTCATGCTTTAGGGTACGTGCAAAGACCATGTCAACACATCACAGTCATCACAGATTCACAGTCACACACACCAGCTTACATTCAGGCTTTAACTCACCTTAAATTAAGCAAGCTTGCACCAATGCAATTTAGATGTGGAAAATACCCAGTAAATTCTGCAAAAAAAAGGCTATTTTAAATAGAGAACTCAAAAAGTTCAATTTAACCATTCGCAGTTTTGCTCAACCCCTTGTTAGCTGCGTGGGTTTGCATAATATTTTGAAAATGTAGACGTTTGAGACTTTGAGTGAAGGGAGTTTGCAGGAGGCCCGAAATAGAAACAAATCCTATCCTTCAAAAAATCATCAACGTTCCAGCCCTGGAAGGAGGGACAAAAAATTTGGCAAGGACCGAACTAACGCAGCCGCATTCCTAAATAGCAATTGTGCAGGAATCACTTATCGCCATCTAAAAAGATGGCCTTACTTAATTGGCGATTTACTTAATTTTTTTTTTTAAATGCATGTGTTGATTCAGGACTTGAAAATAAATAATATTACCATTGCCTAATATCGATAATGTGTAAAATTTAAGGTAAAATGCCAAGGAAATTACTGCAAAATAGTCATGGAGTTTCAGGGAACTACTGAAAAGAAGTCATGTAGTTTACTGACAGTAGTCAGGGAATGTAGGAGTTATAGAGAATGTCGAGTAAATTACTGAATATCAGAGAATTTACTGAAAAGAAGTCAGGTAGTTTACTGAAAAGAAGTCAGGTAGTTTACTGACAGTAGTCAGGGAATGTAGGAGTTATAGAGAATGTCGAGTAAATTACTGAATATCAGAGAATTTACTGAAATGTAGTCAGAGAATGTCAGGGGGAAATTACTGAAAATATTAGGGAATTCAAGGGAGATTACTGAACAGTAGTCAGGGAATATCAGGGAAATTACTGAAAAGCATAATCAGTGAATGTCAGGAGGAATTTATTTGATAGTGATAAAATAAAGGGAGTTTCAGGGAAATTACTGAAAAGTTCTTACGAAATGTCGGAGTGAAATTGCTAAAAAGTTTACAGATAATCTCAGAAAAAGTAATGAAAAATACTCAGGGAATATATTTTTACATTACTGAAAAGTACACTTGAAGTTTACAGAGAATCTCAAAAAGTTACTGAAAGAATTTTGGGATGTCGTGGAAATTACTTATGAGGTGAGCATTGCGCGCAGTCAGTTTATATAACATTTGTATAAAATACTCAACTAGTCTGAATAGAATAGTTACCAGACACACGATGTCAAAATTACTCAAATTAGAAATTCCAAGGAATTACTGATTTCCTGAAGTAGACAGGAAATGCCAGAGAAAGTACTGAAAAGTAGAAGTAGTGTGGAAATTGCAGCAAAGCAGTCAGTGAATGTCAGTGAATTTACAGAAAAGGGGTCATTGGTCAAGTGTGGATTACTGTAAATGGTCAGGGAATTTCATGGAGATTACTGAAAGTAGCCTATAGTCAGTGAGTATCACTGAAATCACTGTAAAGTAGTCAGGGAATATTAGAGAAATTACTAAAATCAATAATGACATTTAAATGGTCAATCAGGTTAGTAGTTGCTGATATTGGCACGCATTCATCATGACCATGTAAGACCAGCACTAAAAGATTCACGACTCTGGATTTTGTGGAGGATTTTGCTCCTTGACTTTCCATAAAGGGAACAATTGCGACACGGCTTTGAGTAATCTCGTCAAATTTGGCTACTTTGCATAAGATTTCTCGCCATCCGACTCCTTGACGGTTTCATTCCAAATTTGTCCGCTTTTTGCTGCAAAAGTTGCGAAAGTTTGCTAGACCCACCCACGTGCATTCCCCACACAGGGAAGTCATAGGGAAAGTAGGTTTCACCTCATTAAAATAGGCTCGAATGTCTCATTGAACCAAAAAAAGTTACAAGCTTATGCAATCGCCATCGGGACCACCCACTCCAAATTCTCCAATAAACGCCGGGTGGGTGCCAATGGGAACGCAGACGCCATCTTGAAAATGGCACATTTTTGAAAACTTATGTTTTTGCTCATCTTTTGCGGTCCCCGGCGTTTGTGTTGTTCGATTAAAGCCCGCACTTAGGAGATTTGTACAAACTAATTTGTTTTATGATGGCCAGATTTTATGGCTAATAAAAGTGGATGTCAAGTGGTGGCCGACGGTGGCGCCATCGGGCGGCCGCCTCAGGCAACTCTAGTTTGGAAGAGCAGCTCATTTCCCCATTTACTGTACAAATAAAGATTTTATTTCAATACAATCATGTCGATACAAAAGCTATGAATGGGGGCATCGTCTTTGGCAATCATAAAAAAATGAAAATTGATAAACTACTGCAAATATGGCCATTGTTCGGGAATACAACTGATGAAACAAATGAAGAATGAGAGCAAGGGTATTATGGACACACATGTACAGTTACAGACACACGAATGGCGACGATATGCACGCTAAAAAACTGCTTCGATAAAAGCTGAAATTGAAAAAATACTTCGTACTTTACACTTCTCGGAATACAAGAACGGCTTGCGGGGCATTGGCAGGATGGCCATGTCTGGACATGACAGGACATGTTGGATCTCACACTATCAACATTTAAATGTATAGTTTTTATATGATGTCAGGGTTGAATGATCGCCCGAAAGATGCTTTCAGAGATGATATTGATTTTCACTCGGATGTCTAATACCCTAAATTCAAAAATTATATTCTATAGTTGTGCCCTTTTACTGTCCTTCCATGACCAATAAACGAAATTAAAATCTGGAATTTCTGAGGAATAAAATAGAAAAAATAACTTCTGAGTCATGTTTGGTGAGGAAAAGGGGGTGTATGGGTGTATGGGCCTTTGGGCCCCTGTTTGATAGTGGGACGTGTGGATGGTGGAGGACATTTGCATGGAGAAGCAACTTTCAAAAGAAAACATCATGGACGAATTTGTTTTTTACAAATCTGAAGTGCCCAAAACATTAGAAAAATCAATCTGATATATAGGAATTATAATTGAATGATAAAAGCTTGATGCTTAAAAAACATGTAAAGTTGCAAAAATGTTCCATGAAACCTGTGTCTTTAGCCAATGACTTCAAAATCAGACTGAAAAATGGCACAACCACAGGCAAAATTGCTGTAATAACGGTTTAGAAATTATACACTATGTAAAGTGTATTAATCCAACATTTTTGTTTCGTTCAACCAAAAGCTCAGATCAAACTCTGCTCCCATGCCATTAACGTTGATTCTGGCAACTTACTCCGATCCAGAAACAACGACAGTTTCTCGTCTGCCAAACATTTGGCAAAAATACAAAAAGTCGCGACTGCTGAAGTACGCCTTAGCAAAATAACGGTAAAAATAAGCATTTCAATGATACAGTCTATGAAAAAATATAGAAAAGTGTCATGTGTATGTCACACGATTCAAGGTAGGAAGGTCTCGGCTCCATGAGTACACTCTGAGGTTGATTAAAATATTGCTCCTAATTATAATAAAATAAGGAATCTCGAAAACGACAACACTGTGAACAACAGTCTTGAACTGGGAACACCGGATTATCACTGGGGACTGCAGGGCACGAAGTCCGAACATACGTGGTTCGCAGACAATCATTGGGTCTTGCCGTAACTGTCTTGGCACAGTCTTGAAAATGGCATATAAGTTCCGAGAAACATACTCTTAAGATACTCCGGATGTCAACTGACCAATCCCAAATATGTGATATTTGACAAGTTACCAGAGAAAAAATACTTCACAAATTACCAGGCAAGCCATCGGCCACATGACCAGAGACATGTTCCCACACAAGACCCTATGATCGTTGGTGGATCTCATCATTCAGCTGTTTTTGCTTGATCACACCAATGTACAACCATTCGCTGCAACCCGATTAAGAGGGACACACATGGATTATAAGTGACGTATAGGACAGACACGCTTGTTGGAATACATTTTAGCATTTAAGACTTCGACTCGAAGCAGTCCTGTTAGCACTTCTTGAATTTATGGCGATGTATTGTTGCGCTTGTTAGCGTAATCCTTACATTTTTGGAAATAAATCATCGACAGGTGCCCAAAACAGTTAGTCGTTCAGAATAAACCGTAACTACAGAAAATCTGAAAACAAAATAGGAATTCTTCGTAACATTAATGAATTAGATTATTGAGTCTGGACTTGTATGGCATGAGGACTGCTTGGTACGATGCGGTATGACAGAATTACGGTTAAATTACACGTACATTGGTTTTGAGTAATAGTCAGGAGCAGGCCACGGGTTATCTTGTTTTCCTAAACAGGAGAGGAAATTTTGAACATTACACTTGGCATACTAGCCATAGAGTTATTAGCACGTGGATAATTTCGCATAAACAAGATGGCTGTCACGATTGCTGTCATTCTAAGATTCGCAAATCTAGCCAATAGAGGGCGCTGCCAATTCGACTGTTTGGCCCCAGCAGTGTTCAGCAACTGAAAACAAGATGACCGATGGCCCTGGCCATGAGCAAGGGTAATACGAAATATAAAATGCTCGCTACACGATTATTATACATCGGAATTCACGTTAGTTAATAAATGAACCGTGCGCGCGTTGTCCGCCCGAAGAATTACATTCATCCTCCGCACTCGTATTGTACATAAATCTCATTTATGGTGAATTAGGCATACGAAGATCAGGTCGCCAAAAAACAATAAGAGCTAGCAATTCAGGACCGATAGCAAAGGTCAAATAAACAAAATGCACTTTTTACAGAAAATTGCTGGCCTATATCTTTGGCCAAATTCTGCGAAATCTCAGCAATTGGCCAAACCGACCACAAAATACATATAAAAAACATAAAAACTGAGTAGGCAAATAAATGAGACTCGTTTGTAAACGGCAAAAAAATGCCACGTCCGCTTCCTTCAATTCTCCGTAAAAATAACTAAAATCTAAAAAAACTGGTAAGTTGCATGGAAGGAGATTCACGAATAATATGACGAGGCTGAACACAGGACCAAACTGAATTCCTGGCGATATGCGAGTAGCTATCCGACTCGTGGTTTCAACACATTCAGTGTTTGAACATGGCTTCCCTCCGCACGGCGCAGCACAAGACGATCGACAAGATCATTCCCAAAAGCTAAAAGTTTTCGACATTGACATTATTGTAGGGCCACAAAAATGCCGTTATTTGAACTGCGCTGATGTGAAGTGCCATCTTACCTCGACAATCGCTATTCCTATTCCCACACCAGCGATGATGTCCAACAGACCATTCAATAGGACTGAAAGTGCTTTCTTGCAACCCTGAAAATAGCAAAAGAAAAGTTATAACTTGGAAAAGACATGAAAATTCAGAAAAATTCGGTATATGCCCGCTCCAAACATGCACATTATACAGTGTATGCTTCAATGCTGCTTGACTAACATACAAGAATGGAAGCTGTCAGAATTTATCCATTTGTTTCTTTTAGTGTTTGCGCATCATGATCACTGCGAGCCCACGAGCTCTCGAGTAGGAAAGTGGGAATAAACACATATCCCTGCTCCAAATGTGCACCAAATGATACAAGTTTTGTGTTCCTTCCATTTTTTGTTTGTGATAACCTCGCCTAACCCAACCTATCCTAAGCTAAAATGACCTAATGTGTCTAGCCAGTGCGTTGTACTTCAAAAATCAGGGAAAATAGAGTAGTACACCGCGGCCGAAAGTTTACAATTTAGGGGCTGTATTATCAATTTTCATTTAATTGTTTGGAACCTGCCCCCCCCTCATCCCCAACAACTGCAGATGTATGTATGACCCCTTAGGTTACTTGTCACACAACCTACAAGTTACAGTTTCAAATTTCGTAAATCTTGTAAGTTTCAGAGTTTGTAAATTTTGGTCCGCAAATCATAAAATCTAAAGTGCCTTGTTGTTGAAGGTTGGGGAATGTTAGAAATAAATTTCACGGAAAACGAATGACAATTTTCTGAGAACGAGTGTAGAAATAGGTACACAATTGCACTCGTACAAATTGAGCGAATTGACAGCCTGACGGCAGGATGAATCATGCAAACGTCATTTGGCCAGTTCCGAATAAAAAAAAGCCGGGGAACCCCAACCATTGGAGCGTTTCAACAACAACAAAATACCCAAGAAAGGGAAGTTATCATCAAAACACGGCCATTAAACGTCTAATGCGGCCATTACGGCTGCAACTCGTGTGGGCAAACTGCTTTGTCAGAAAAGTTCCTTCATCCAGGTTTCGAGGCCAGCATATTTACGATGCGGTTGACAAGGGTGAATTGAGGAAGAAAGTACAACGGTTCATGCTCTGAATACTCATGAGAGGATATCGGGTAGCGAGATTTACATGTCGGTGGATGTCGTTGCCGCCCAAACTGGTGGAGTGAGTTTGCTCCTCAGCGGCAGCCTTGCAGCGGTCCGAGTCCTCCCTCACGGCGCAGCAGGACCGAGGGACTTTGAAGCTGCCCTTGGCGGCCGCCACCCCCACGTCGGGGGCCAAGCTGCCCAGGATGTTCTTGCCCTGGCCGAACTTGGTGTCGCCCCAATCGCGGTACCCGTTAATGCCGCAACACCTGGCCTGCAAACAAGAGACAAGGTCCAAAACGTTGACAAATCCACACTTACAAACAATCAAGGTGACAATTATGACATATCACTGACCTCACGCTGGATGGTGTCCACCGTGAAATTCTGGACTTCGTCCTCGCCATAGTGGGTCACCGTGTACTTCAGAGCCAGGTCGATGATGGTTTCGAGCTGTGAAAATAAATAAAAGCAATTACCTGTAGATGCAAAAGGTGACCAACTTCTGTCTTCCTGGTTATCATTTTGCCCGCGTGTTTACAAGTAAAAAATAACTGCGCTTCGTGGAAGCTCGAACTAGCAATTTGGATCACGACCGGAAGGGCCTCGAGCAATTTTTCTGAAAATTCTTATCGATTGCTGCGGCACCAGGTTACCGGAACCTCGATTCAGCGAAAGCAATTCGCGATTTCAACAGATCTCGGAACTGCTCTCGAAGAGCACTTACATCGTCCTTGTTCAAGTACGCCCACACTCCGGCGGCGACCTCAGCGGTGAAGACGACCAGCAACAGGGTGAAGAACTGGAAGGAGAGACACTGGTAAGCAAGAAGTAAGACGAGGAAGAGAAATCGTAGGAAAACCGCGGCTTACCGTTCCCAACATGCAGGGACTCTCCTTGAAAGCGCCGCAGCAGCCGAAGAAGCCAATCAACTGAAAAAGCGATCAAATAAATCAATCCAATTACCATCGTTCCCCGAATCGCATTCCAAAGATTGCGGCAGCCGAAGCAATACGTTGCCGTTAAACGGCCGATGGTTTCTAAGTAAGCTCAGATTGTTAGATTATACAGACAGAATCTGTTCAGGCCTTTACATGTACCGGCAAGACCGTTACGGGAAATTGTCCTTGTTCACAGTCTGCAGAAGGGTCTGCATGATGAAATTGGTACTCACCGTCATGACTCCTCCGGCCGCCATCAGGATGTAAACTCCGGTGTAGTAGTTGGCCAGGTGGGGGTTGGTGTGGATGTACTGTGCGTAGGTCACCCGCAAGTAGATGGACAGGACCAGGACGCCTATGCCGGCCAGCTGCAAGTGGAAAAAACAGCAATTTTAGACTGGAATTTTCATGATCACTGTCTTTGGAGGACATGTTTGATGCGATAACAGGCTGCAGCTTGCACTTCGCCTAGACGTAGAAGTTCATCCATGTTATGCTTTTTCGTTTTTGTTTTTTTTTGTTTTTTTTTGCATAACCCAGGCATGTGGCCAGCTGTCATATTTTGTCACATTTTGTCACATGAAAGATTTGGACATTTGTCTTATTTTGTCACATGCAAACATCGCATTTGTCACATTTTGTTACATGCAAATGTTATGCAATTGATTCTTAGTTCATCAAAATTCTCACAAAATATA
>JAQFYZ010002725.1:0-15811 GCA_034695085.1 Cylindroiulus punctatus | reverse complement strand
TAAGTCAATAACCTGTCTAAACCGATACGTGATGCCCGGTCCCTACAGTATTGACTTAGACAGGTTCTACTGTATACGCACCGCACATATGAAGGTCTATTTATAATTGAAAGAGATGTGAACGTGCCAAGCCCCGAGTCGAGATCGAGCCATACATGTATGGATGTCTGTTTATACAGGTCTATCCAAAAAGATACATCGGGTTGTATAAGTATACATGTACCTCAAATACCGCTCAAACGAAGGAGGTTGGGCCTGATGTTTAATCCAGTTTTTAATAATAGTCTTCCTATAAGAATTATATACGTTTCCATTTTTATTGCATAATTTATGACGATTTGGCTTGATGGTTTATGCGGATATTATAAAAAGCGAAACAGAAGCGATATTTCACTCATTTACATCGAGCATCTTCGCATCATAATTCACTCCAGCGTATGTAAATTTAGAAATACTCGTCCCTCGAGATCCTGTATTTGGAAAATTAGCAACATTTTGGTTTCCTTGCCAAATGCAATCCCGAGGAATTTATGAGATTACGCGGCAAATTCATAAAGTTGAGTACTTAGTACATGTATATGCATCAGACATATTACGAGCAGTACAGTGGTTGTAAAACCATAGGCATTTCGGTTTCGTTTATTCAAAACATTAAATTTTTCCAATTAATGAAGTGTGGTTGGGTTTAAAAACTACCAATGGAAGATATCTCTTTAACAACCTTATAAGGTATATTTTAGATAGTTCTTAGGTATATAGCTCTGAGGTATCCAGAAGTAAAGATACCTTCTAGATACCTCAAAAATACTTTGGCTTTACTTTGGATGTTGGATACCTCAAAAATACTTAGTCAACCTATCGAGACACCGATAATGGATACCTTAGAAGTAAAATGTGGATACCAAAATGATATATTAAAGATACCTTAATATCTGCTGAATACCATTAATCTACTAAAAAGATAACTGTGTACTGTACAGGGAAGCAAAGGGAGTCAAGGGGATTAACCTTGACCCTGCACCTGGACGTCTCCGGGTTAGGGTGTCGTTGACCACATGTCGTGCGTTGTGACGCACGACCCCAATTGGATTGGGGAACAAAGGGCTGGTCATTTCCTGCGTGTTTTACTTGTCTTTCGTTTTTCCCCAGACTTGAGCCTACTCTTGAGCGGAGTAGACGTGCCACACGAGTGTGGCCATGTTGAATGTGTTTTCGCCAGAATAAAGTCTCTTTTGATTCTTAAATCGTGCTACGACTGGATTTATTCATCACCTTGACATGTGTTCCTAGGGTTACATTGTAACTTGAGGTACAAATATTTAAATCATTTCATCCCTCTGGGTACATATATGATATATGGGGTGCAAATGTACATTTGTATCCCACAAAAACTGCATTTGTACTTTTACGGTTTACAGCGTATACGGCGCATGTTTGTGTTTTTTTATTTTATGCTGGCTGGGCTATAATGTTAAAGAGCTGGCATCGATCTGACTGTTCGTATTAATACATGAACATGTACATGGTTGTCAATTAGCCATACTCTAGTTTACATCCCAACGGCACGGACATTGTATTTGTCAATATGTGCGAAGAAACCATTAAATGCGGTGTCATTGCACGTATTAGCCGCTAGGGTTTTCGTGCACTTGCCGGTATATATTCCGCGTAACTTGGGTCCTGAATGATTTAATTGCTGATAAAAACGACCGTATAATTTAGGCATCTATTACGAGATACCTGTACGGGGATGTTAACGCACGCATCCACGGAGTACATTATACCGTGTATAGTAGAAATGTTAGGCGTAGTAGTAGCACGCCAATAATTAGCCTGTATAGGTGCATATAGGCGCTATAAGTACAACGTACAGATGTATAATCCCCTCGTTTTTAATCACTTCATCGAGGTTATTGCCAATTAGCGAACGCAACGGGAGAGTGAGCTTCCCATACGCTGTACGTGCTTTTTTATACGCCTAAATTTGCGTTATATTCGTTAACCAATTCCCAAACGTAAAACCTTGCTTTTACCCTAATCGAACATCGGGGGGCTGGAGCTTTCCCGAAAACAAATGTTAACACGAAAGGCTTTTAATTACGGTCGGCACTGAAGGGTTCGATAGACTTGTTTAGGCATTCAATGTCTTAATTAAAATCTCATTTTGCGTGAATTAAGCAAGCACGAACACTTATAGCTGTAAGTAGACCGGCGTATCACGTCTACCTGCACGTACGTATACACGTATACACTGTATGGGCCTATATGTTCGTACGAACGTACACGAAAGATACGTATGGACTAAACCTCACTCATGAGCTGGTAAATACATGACATGGTTTCAATAAAATACACGAAATTACATTAATTCCGTCCATCTTCTTTTCAGTGGCTGGGGTGTTTGAATAGGCAAATAACTCATTCACAGCCAGTATTATCCATCCAAACAGCACGACGTTTCGCAGACTGAACTGCTTCATCGGGTGCATCTTATTTATTAAAATAAAACAACAGTTTAAATCACATACTACACACGTGAGTGCACCCACAAGGTACAAACAGTGGCTAGGAAACATACAATATCAATGAACAGGAATACATATTTATGCGTACATTACTGAACTAAAATTAGAAAAACAATTACATGTATCACATGAAATACTTGTTGAAGCTTGATTCAGGGCCATATTGACACATGGCCCATTTTCATTTCGGCTCATCTGATTGGAGCCATTGCAAACTTTCTTAAATTTATATACGCTCAAACAATATTGTGAATCACCACGTCTTCGCCAGCACTGTGAACTCGAGCCATTATACGGTACAGTCATGTGTTTGTGTGTGTATGAGGCTTTAGGGCGCAAGGCCTACAGTGTACAAGGCTAAATGGCGCCAGAACAGCGACGTAAACAGCAATAGTGGCGTTGCGAAACAACTGCGAGAAGGAACCAAGATGAAACTAGCAAACAAGCACGGCGAAGAAATTAAATATGAGAAGGGACTGGGACGGTGGTGGCCGATTTGGAAGGGGAAATGACCTTGACATTCGCCCAAAGGCTGTGGAAACCACGAAAACCAAAGCGAGGTCAGCCGACCCAGGGAGCGAACCCCAGATCTCCCGACCGCAGGCGTAGACGATAACCAAATGACCGACCTGCTCGGTGCCCCTGTTTTTGTTATGAATCAAACTAACATTTCCAGATCGAAGTAGTCTGAAAATTCTCGGCCGACTATTAGGAAGGCTGTTGCTCGGCTCACTATTAATTTAATTTTTTTTATTTATTTGTATCCATTTAATTCGTGTCATGGTTACTCAACGCTGCAACTTCATGTAGATGAGCGTCGATATGCGCTCTCTGGGTGGAGGTCGTTTCCCATTAGCATTCATAATTCAAAATTTCCCCGAAATTACTAATTAGGCGTGTATCTTAACTCGAGTAATTTATTCAATTTGCTTTTTACAGATTTGATGAGCCGAGCGAATTAATGAGAGGAGCCTCGTCTCCCCCCATGATTCCCCCTCCCTCTCCCACCCACTACCGCACTATTAGTGTACGTATACTGCGAATGTACGCGCTGCGCTGGCGCAAAAGCCGCTATTATTCACGATTTCTAAGCGCTAAACCTCGCCGGAAGTATCCATCTCGTAAATGTGTTTATCACGAAGATGGGATGTAAATCAAGCCGATAGCAGCAACCAGAGTTTAGCATTCTGCGTAACGAGGGCCCAACACGCGAGCGCTACTTTCTCTCGGAAAACATCGAAGGAGGTTCGTATAATAAACCTGCATGGCACATACTCTTTTATATACCGTACATGTATGTGGTATACATTAACGTGAAATTCACCGAGTTAAAACACTAACTGGAAAAGTAACGGTGTTTCGAAAGGACAATTCATCTTGGCACGCGGCGGTTGGGAAAAAAAATAAGGTTGAAAGATTTTATAAAATGCAAAAAAATTACTTTTGTAGTATCCAGGGTGGCCACAAAATTATCATTTCGAATTTCCCTGACTTTTCCCCGACTAAAACCCAAAATTCCCTGACCAAAACTTACTCGTTAATGCATACACATTTTAGTCATAAAGACACGTAAAATGTTTTAAGATGAATTTTCAAAGAATATGAAAAACAGCATTATCAAACTCAACATAACTGCTGCTTGTTACACAGGCAACTTCGCTCTCTTTTGGACAAATTTCCAATAAAAACATATGGAGGAAAAACAAAGAAATCGTATTTTGAGAAAAGAGCCAATTTCATAAAAGAACAAGCCGCTGTTCAAAATCATCAAGCTCTTTTTGCTTCTCAGCCAACACCTTCAGTTTTTTACGCTCGAAACTCAACTTCTTGAGTAATGCTTCATTCACACTTGCAATTTTTGCCCACGTATGGAGGTAAACCTTGGGCAAAGTTGGGCAAACACCTCCATAAGAAGAAAAAATTATCTCCGCACGTGGGCAAAAATTGCATGTGTTTTCAAAAAGCTCCACAGAATGTCTGGACAATTGCACCTTGCAACTAGAGCTTTCCAAAAGTGATAAAGGCGTTCCTTTTCCTTGAAATAAGCCGTAAAACATGTCTTAACATCAGATTTTGAACATAAGTTTTTCAATTCTTTGAGCATCATATATAACCCTGACCAGCATAATCCACTGTTTCTCACTGAAAACATCATATGGGATATTCCTAAGCTAGGATGAGTGTGGATGGAAGAGGATTGGGGATGGAGTTGCTGGAAGACTGAGTGCTGGGATGGCATTTTGCTTTGATAGTGAAAAATTTCCCTGACCACTTACGAAGTTCCCCGACTAATCCCTGACTTCCCTGACCACTTATTTTCCCTGACTTCTCTGACCTGTGGCCACCCTGGTATCGTACAAATCTTTTCCCACGATGCGATTGCACCTCGTCTTCTCATTTTCCAGAAAAAGTCTGGCTTTTATGTTCATCGAAGTCGTTGCCCCTTATATGATGGCAAACCATACGTACAGCCGAGCTCTTACGGTTTGCCACCAGCTTCAACATCCGGGGATCTGGATGTGTCCGCGTCACTTTTTTGGGGGAGGGGGGGGGAGGGGGAGGAGGTGGTATTTAAACCAGCATCCAAAATAGAAATGGGTGGATACTACTAATATTGATGGTTCAGGAGATTTTATGAAATGCAAAAAGAAGTCCGCGTATCCGTCTATTACGAAGCAGAATTGGTAATGCCAACGGTGGCGCCAATGGCATTATAGGTGAGAGATGCTCGCATTATCAGGTGACGGTACGAGGTGAGAGGATCGGAAGACAATTTGTTTGTTCCTAGGGAGGAGTGATTGCATGACGAGAAATCTTCCGTTGTTCATAATCTTTTTAATATGCCCGATGCTCGGCACGTTAAGCCGCTCTCGTCCGTGTTTATTTTAGGGGATTACCACTACTGACAGCGCCTTCGATAATAATACTCCCGGCCTAATTCACTCCAGGGGCTTACCGCCCGACAATGGAAGAGTACACTCAACACGTTCTATTTCGCATTTTAGCATTCACCGCGTCTTTTTATGTGCAAATGCCGGAATAATAAATGTGCTAGAAATACGAAACATACACGGAGAACGATGCTAAAAAGCTGAAATACATAAAAGCCACTGCAGCTTCTTCGATGCATATATAAAATGAATAAATATATAAAAAAGCTCCTCTTCCTCTTCATACATATCCTTATAAAGCGAGATGAGGTTTGTACGGATGACACGAAACGCTCGGGCTTATACAGTACTACGTACATGACGAACTTCCTCGCCCTACATACACTGTATGCGATAACCAAAATATGACAACGTTATTAATAAGTAAATGAGGCAAATTCACGCATTAGACTGATTTTACTATCCTCTACAACTTTCTCATTTGATGTTTTGCCCTATCCGTCACATCGAAGATGGAAAAATGTAACAGGGCCATGTATGGGATTATATATGTGATATATGCCCATGTATGTGCCATGTATGTCCATGTATATGGTCATATATGGGGTCTTGAATGCCATATATGTCCATGTATCGCCACATATAAGACCATACATGGGGTTTGGAATGCCATACAAGACCATTTTTGAGTCATATATGGTCATGAAAAAAATTATATAAAAAAAATCTATGCATATTTTGAAGAGATTAAAAATGTCCATTGATACTGTTTAATACAGATGTCTTTTGCTAATCATAAAATTTTGACGAATGGAAGTATAGTAAGAATGTCATATTATGGTAAAATATCAAGTTGCGCATTTCAACAAAATGTAATAAATTTATTGGAGCTTAATTATTTCATGTTTTATAGTTTAGATATTTACTTCATATAAATTTGGAGGAACGCCATGGTGTCCTCCGTAGTTAAAACAGTGTTCATTGACTTAGAAAATGCCCTTGAAAATAAGTTTATTTCCTCATATGTCAGTTTAGCAACAACTTCAATCCGTGGACTTACATAGGCGTGTACGTGCACATATGGCCATATATGACTATGCAGGGTCATATATGGCCTTACATGTCCAATTTCTGATATAACCATACAGTACCATGATTCCATACATGGCCCTATTAACTTTCTACACCCGGGCGTACAATATATGTCACGTCGAGCCAGTGGTGGCTTTCATTTTGAGCAATAAATGACAGGTGCTTAAAATCTGTAAACTAAATAACAACGTGACGATGTAAATGAGAAGACGCGCCCCCCGGGGCACATTGTCACGTGTTGGGTGAAATGAGGTCCATGTTCACCGTACATGTCCATGTAGGTGCATCATGCGCGGTGCTAATGCAGCCTCCCGTGTGCGCAGGCGTCATCGTCATTGTCTCTTTTCCTATTGTGTTCGTTATCAGTCGGTGTGTCACGAGTTAGTCTCACTAACAAATGTGTAACGCGGTTTATCAGCCGCGGCTCGATGAACCTGGCCATCGATTTCCTGGCTTTTTCACACGCGTTGGCGCCCACCGTACCAAAATGAATCCGTGGCAGCTTCCTCTCGCTTTACTAACAGAATCTCAGCTGAAAATGGTCTGGGTTCACCCAACAATAGGACGAAAACAATGAGACTCACGGAACCGGATATACGAGCCCGAGATTCATGGCTGAGGAGGATCGTCCGCGATCGTCCGCCACACAACCGATAATTTGAAAAAAAATTACAGAAAATTTTCCACCAATCAGACACAATTTGGCACTGAGATAGCCAGCGATGCCTTTATACGAAGGACAACGAGAATCAATGAAGGAATTGGTGTCCGCCACAATATGGTGGTACCCTTTGAAAATATTTTACTTAACTTGGGTTAATGGACTAGACCCCCCCCCCCCTACCACATAGTACTAAAATACTGACAGTAAGGTACTGAGTTGAATTGAATTGAATCAGAAATGAAAATGCGCTATCGTTACCGGCCTTTCCTCGTCCACGACACTCGATGAAATGTTAAATAGTCAAACCCGCACAGTTTACGCACGTAAACACGAAGATAACACGAAGATGACCCGAATAACGGTTTAGCCAACGTTAGGCGGAATTATGCTTCTTTCACATATAAACGTTTACGTTACGTCGTTTAAGTAGCGTACGGAAGCCCGTACGAGTCTCACGCTACTCAGTAAATACTGTAAAGCGCGGTGAATGTTATTAACAGTATCCGCTTTATTTAGCTCGAGACTCGTATGGGCTTCCGTTTCGTGACGTAATGCTTGAAGGAAGGACGTATAAGGTTTAAGGCTGATCGAAAGGGCCATTGAAAATGCGTGGTAATTTTCGGACACCCTGCATAATATTTCCACCATGCAAAACCATGCAAAAATTGTTCCGTACGTGCGCTTTAATAAATAAATAAAGACGCTCAAAATCTTGCCTACCTCGTAGAATGTGTCGTCTACTAGTGACACTTTTTGTTCCTTTTTTGACGAATTACGCCCTTCATTATTGAACAATTAAATAAAAATGGGAAAACTTCGCTTATACAAAGGTCGTCATTAAATGACGCAAAGATCACGCTTGCTTTTTTTGATGACATACGCGAATTTTTCCCATTTTTATTTAATTGTTCAATAATGAAGGGCGTAATTCGTCAAAAAAGGAACAAAAAGTGTCACTAGTAGACGACACATTCTACGAGGTAGGCAAGATTTTGAGCGTCTTTATTTATTTATTAAAGCGCACGTACGGAACAATTTTTGCATGGTTTTGCATGGTGGAAATATTATGCAGGGTGTCCGAAAATTACCACGCATTTTCAATGGCCCTTTCGATCAGCCTTAAGAGAGTGCGCTAGAAACCACGCTAGCTGTCACACGACTTGCCATCATTTGGGGAATGCTCGCGTTATGTTACGTTAGTTTTTGACAGAAAATTGAAATTCCCGGTCTCTTTGAGAAGGTGAACCAAAGCGATGTTATTTGAATGCATTATCTGATTAAAGCACACGGATATACATGTATCCGACATTTCGAATGGACCTCTAACTATAAGAAGCAACCCGCAGAATCCACGTGATAATCAGCTCCATTCGCCCGCACACACACGAGGTGAACTCGAGGAATGCGCGACCCATAACTACGACGATATAGACAATCTATGCCCACGAACATTCCTTCATTTCGTAGGACACACCGCTACACGAAATCGATATTTCGTTTACGCTATCAACAAGAATTGGTACGATCTAGTCTCGGGTCGCGAAACGGTTGCCTCGTATAGCGGGGGTCGATCAAGATTAAATAAACAAATCCAAAATGACTACCCGGTATAATAGACAGGTCACAGTCCTGTTCTCAAACTACAGCTATCAAAGTCGTTTCTTGACTCAAACGCGTCTATATGTAGCAGCCATCTGTCAAAACTAATTCGCCGCCATTGCTTAAGTAGCTATAGTCGGCTCAACGAGAAATGAGAAATTCTGACAGCCAGTCAGAGGGATTCCGCTTATTGATAGGTTCCTCCAGGCTATTCCGACCCTATAATAGCTTGTAAAATCAACATGGCTGCCATAGCTATACTACCCACGGTGAACGAAGTAGGCATGAGCGCCGATCCGTGAACGCTCGGCCGCGGCTCAGGAGCCAATAATGTCGTATGTGCGGCCATGGCCCCTGTCATTGATGGGCGTAGGCCTCCCATCCTACTGCGGGCTCCAGAACGTGCCAATAAGCCACATCTGCGACCCTGAGCCGACCACTATCGGGCCGACCTTCGACTGGCTAAGGAGCTTTTCGGCAGTGGGCACCCCTTCAGGCTCCGCCCTCTAAAAGTTGGATGAACGAATCGCAAACAGGAAATGGCATCCTATTAATTGAACGGACGCCATTTTTGTCTTCTGTCCTTGAGTAGACTATAGCAATGTCACGTCATCCGAGTCATGTCCGCCTCCAAATGTTGGTCCTCCACGTGGCTATCACATTTGATGATTTGGAAATACAATTACAGTAGAACCTGTCTAAGTCAATAATGTAGGGACCGGGCATCACGTATCGGTTTAGAAAGGTTATTGACTTAGGCAGGGACATTAATCAAGTAAGGGGACGAGCTCGGGACCGGCCGCTGATATTAGGTTATGGAGGTTATAAGTTTACACAGTATTGAGTTAGACAGGTTCTACTGTATATCATGTAGCCGATTAAAATATCATTTATTATTAGATGTAATGGCCCGACGTAGGCATCGCGAGTTGGTTCGTTTAATTCCGAATTGGAATCGCGTTTCTATAACTCAGATTCCATCGTATCTCGCCATCTATAGTTGAAATCCAGAGCATCTAGCGGTCAACTATACCGTAGATTCAGAACGAGTGGACACGCGATTGTTCAGGTCGGAGCTGCTCGGATGATATTTGGTTAAGACTGGATGGGCTTCCCCTCTGCCATCATTCTTAGGTCCCTTAAGAAAGGACAGAAAGATTCTTTCGAGGTCAATCCGCTCTTCGATTGCGGGCAGCCCTTGGAAATATCATCGCAAATAATGAAAATTCCATTAACGCTGCCATTATTGCTGAAGCGGCTAAGGGTAGGAGTTCTAAGGGGGGCCATTGTGTGGGGGAAGCTTAATGGCCAACCACCCTCTTCCCTGTCATTGGCATAGCATTGTCGCCAGGGTGTGCTGATGCGCGGCATATTGTACGCATCTGCTCAGCAATTTTTCTCCCAAATAACTCCGCACTATGTCCATAGTCAGCGCTGTAAATCGCTCATTGGTTAGCTGGCTATTTTACGGCGCCGTGGCTATGTCCATACGACGGAGTTATTTGGCAAAGAAAATGGACGTCTGTCTGCATTGCCTCAGATTTCGTGAGGTCTTTCGTTAAACACAAATACAGCCGTGCTCTTTTTGAAAGCAAAATCAGCCAGACGAATCCAAAACGAATTGCTGGATGCCAACTCTCACAACATTGTTTACAGGGTGGATGTATCCCATCTATAGGTCAAAAAACGGAACAGTTAACCGTCGTTTGTCACCTCAATGTCGCTGATATATAGGGTGTACTGATATGGTTTGGCCAAATTGACAGTGTAGGTAGCTGGTGATATGTGGATTAAAAAATACTAATGAACAGGGGGGCGCAAATCACTCCTTAAACGTCATTTATTTCAGTTGATTCATCTGACAATCGATTTGACACACCAATGACAATTGCTCACAATAATTGCTCAAAATGGCGACCATTAACGCCAATGCAGGCTTCACAGCGACACAACATGCTATCTCTGACATTCTGAAACATAGCCGGCATTTCCTGGACCCTTGCACAGGCTTCTACGATACGGGCAACCAAGTCCTCCGCTGTGTCCACTGGCGTGTCATACACGAGCGATGGCTCTCCCACGTCTCACTCTGACCAAACACAACCTTTGGCATGTGCATTGCGTAACTATGGGTACCAGCGACCTGCTAACAGATAAGCACAGACAATAAGATGTGCTACCCATGTTAAATTCCAAGCAAAAACGTGTGGTGAATGTCAACATGCGGTTGCACGTGTCTAATGATAAGGTGTGATTTGCATTCCCTGTTCATTAGTATTTTTTACTCCACATATCACCAGCTATCTACCCTGTCAGTTTGGCCAAACCATATCAGTACACCCTGTATACACGTACACGTAGATGCACAAATCTGGCGCTATTCTCGCCTCTCGATTTCTCCCAATGGCACCGACATCGATAAAACTGCAGATGTGCGCAAGTTTTTGGTGCGCGCGATCAGATGATGTCTAAACACGGGGGAAAACAGAAACGACCGAGTGGTAAAGACCGTACGGTGGGTGTATATACCGTATATATCGGAGCAGATTTCGTCCACGACGCGATGGTCCATTTGTGTCGGTCATCGATTTTTGTATTTTTAGGGCGTTCGTTTGGCTCCTTTTCTATATTAATCAGGGCTAATGTAGCGTACATCCACTGATAGGGGTGTTGTAACATCGACCATGTGGAACCGCAACACTCCCAATAAATAAATAACAGCGAGCTAGCGCATCGCTGCGGATATACTGTAGCTGAAGAAGGACATACGTACGTGTGTGTGTGTTTCCTATCCATGTGCAATATGCATGTACTATACAGTAAATGTAGTTGGAACAGCCAATGGCCGAAACAACCTTATCGCTATTTGCGGTGCCTGAAAATTAAGGGACATAAAACAGCCAGCGTCCTCCATTAGACCACTCGTGCAATACATTCAATCACCACCATCGCGAAAACAGCTATAAGCCAATGTTTCAAAACAGGCCATAAGTGACGACTAAGTGATTGTAAAAACACGCGCGTTTTACATAGGCAGTAGCAGCCAATCGCCATGTACAGTATGAGGGTGACGGAGTCGGTGTAGGTATAAGGGAGAAATTATCCTCAATCAGATAACAACAACCAGCATTATTTTAATTCAACTCATTTCCCTATATAGGATTAGCAAATATGTGCCACGTGTTATGATGGTATAGGAGATTCATCGATTCAATTTATTAGGCCTGTACCTCATGTACATGTAGTTGGACATCGCACAATATCGCTGCTAAAGGCTATCTTTTGGGATTTTAAACAATCCTACAAATTTACACAGAAAAGATTACTGATAGGCGAACGATTTTGGTAAACGAAGAATCTCCATCGATTAATAATAATTCGACATTAGATATGGCTCCAGGGCATATCAATAGACAAGTCGTTGCCGTATACGCTCATAATGTAGTTGGTGACTTTGAACAATGTGTAAATTTTGACAAATTGATTCGTGCAATTTAGTTGGAGATCACCCCATCAACCATCACCGCATATTGTGCAAAGTCACCAACGAATGGGAATGGGAAGAAAGAACCTTATGTACACTGTAAAAACATAGTCTTATTTTCAGTCGATTTTTGTGTCTGAAGGTGTTAGTTTCCTCTCATTTTTGAGAGGTTCAATTTGTGAATGAGCAATGTGATTGAATGACACGTTGCAGGTAGGGCAACCAATAAATTCATTAATAACAAACAAACAATGATTTCGACGTGATAATTTACCTTTTATAGTAAGGCATTTCATGCAACTGAATAATTTTTAGACACATTTGGTGACTTTTCCTTACGAAAATTCAGTCACATTACGAGTCTCGATGTCAGACACTCAAAACAAGATTCATTAAATGACTGACTTTTGTCTACAAGGATTTGACACATAATATGATTGAAAGTAATACAGCAGTTTTTACAGTGTAGATCACCGAAGAAATGTATAAACAGAAGGAGTGTCAATATATACACCCCTGGGACACTTCGGATTTGACATCGACCAGATTCACCCCCTTCGATCATAACTTTGTCTCCAGTTGATCAGAAAAGATGTAATCATGCAACTATAGGATCTGATTGTTTATTACGTATGTCGTGCGGGCGAGTTAATCCCTCGTTCTAAGTATAATATTATGGTCTAAGGAAACCGATCATCGCGTCAGGCATTTGTCGACATTAGAGAGTGCCAGAAAACTTCGAGACGCAACGGAATCCGAACTGAATGACGTCGGTCTAATTAAGTCGCACTATAGTTGTGGGTGCTTTCAGCTCAAGGACGACTGCATTCTTTGTGCTGGTATCAATGTTCAGTCCGCTCGTTATCAGGCAGGTAGGACGAAATGATGTCAAAATGATATATTAAGTTTTCGATTCCGGTTTGGGTTTCGTGTTTTCTGACACTCTCTAATAACTTTTTTCAACATGACCAATACGTGGGACCTGCGGGCTCGTTCAAAATGGCTCAAATCTTATAGTCGTTGCAGGAGGGCCTACTATCCAGGACCCCGGAAACATCGGCGCATAACATTTGATCCGGATAGACATACGGTTTACGGTTCAGACTCAGATTGGCCTGGAGTACGTGTATGTATGTGATTGCCGCCCACTTCCCATCCTCGTCTATTTCAAACGTGCTCTATAAGTCCTATGTATGTGTATAGTGCACAGACCATGTCATCGTGTCCCCTCGTATTATTTATTATATACACCCACGAAGGGGTCAATCCGAGGATTTCCACCGGAGTGACGAGCGTGCATTTCGGCCACTACTATACTGAAGAAGGGGGTGGGGGTGGTGGTGGTGGTGCCATATATATAGAAGCCCCTTCTTTATATTGATTTCTCTTTTTATATATAATATCGGATTCGACGTTGGCCTAATACCGAAATAAGGTTCGTGTCACTTGGCGAGCGAAAGCTCGCTGACTGCCAACTTCTGCAACAGTCGTGGACAACTCCAATAATTCTCGACTCGTCATCTTCTTTTGTTTAAATAGTCGAGCATGGCGTGTACGAATTACACCGACGACATACGTGGCATGCACGTATATACGTATGCTGGTAATGCCTATATTTCAAAAAAAGCTTTCCATTCTTTCGGCGAGGACAAACTTACTGTGCATGGTCGTGAAGAAATGAGCGCCCGCATGTCCCCTATTATAGTTATTTGAAAAGGCAACGATGAATAGAGACAATAACGTGAATAAAACATGCCATTGAAAAACCAAAAGAGAACGCGTCCACATTCGAGCCAAAAATGCCTCGTCAATATTGATAGCGACACCTCGATGCCACCATTTTATCACGCTATGCAATCTAAATCGTAATGTCCACACGACAGCCTCGATCGGACGAAAAGTTGACTAAAATTATGATAAAGCATTTAGATTTAACGTGCTGTGCATGCGAGAGCAATCATTTCACACATTTCAACGATCTGACTTACACGTAGGAGACGTTTAATTGGTTCGTACGACACATATTACTAAAAGTTCTTAGTGAGGTTATATGTCCAAGGTACAGTTGACAATAGTCACGTAGTTAACTGTATCCATGATTTCGAGACCAGAATATAAAAACATAATAATAAAATAAATAAAATATAAATCCAATTGCACGAATACGTCGCACTTACCACTACCTGGGTGGAAAAATGTAATAGGGTCATGTATATATATATATGTATTATATATGTCATATATGCCCATGTATGTGCCATGTATGTAATGTAATAAATTTATTGAAGCTGAATTATTTAATGTTTTATGTTTTACATATTTATTTCTTATAGATTAGGAGGAACGCAAACATAATTATTTACTTTAATTTATACATAGCATTTTTATGGATTCAGCTGGTAGAGCAATCACTGATTCCCTAGTCTCAACAATCTTTTGCATCGTCAGTCCCGGTTTACTAAAATCCATGGTTGTCTCAATGATACGACCAAGTATTATCACTGCATCGTTTGACAGGTATACGTAACATATGATTGAACCAAATAATTTCTCAGCAATGTCACTTACGAATAATATTGTGTGGCTGTTAGCGGTGTCCTCCCGTTAATAATGCTCCGTAGTTAAAATCATGTTCATTGACTTAACATTAAATAAGTTAATTTCCTCATAGGTCAGTTTAGCAACAACTTCAATCAGTGCACTTACATGGGCGTGTACGTGCATGTATGGCCATACATGTCCTATTTCTGATATAACCATACATGTCCCAGCCATATATGATTCCATACATGGCCCTATTAACTTTTTCCACCCGGGTAATGAGAAACAAATCGAAGTAGACTGAATTAAACAAAAACCAATGAGTTTACGAGCTTCGTAAGAGCCATAATAGCCATTCTTGCACTTATATAACAACGAGTTGTCCTTCGTGCTAAACTTTCATCCACGTGTTGACCCTGGACATCCTGACGATGAATTAGCGGACGTCGACACATCGGTTAAGTACGTGTGAAGTGCGTGACTTTGCGTAAGCTGCAAATGCCCCGAGCGTATAGTTAACGACTTTTGGCTCGTGTCTACATGTATATCCAACGAGATTTGTTCGCCTCCCCCCTTTACTACCCCCACATCCATCGCCAATGTCGAAATTTGTCAAGAAATAGATGTCATCATTTTCGCCGCTTCGTCTCCTAATCCCGTAATTTGCATACTGACTGCATTTTACATGTACATCGTGGTGCTTTTCCTAGAAGCTTAATTAACCGAGCTACGACATGGGCGTATAAGATACGTCTTAAAGAAGAAGTTTTAATTTCGCTCTTTTATACACTCATGCGGTGGATGTCATTACCCCTTTTGGCATCACGCCCCCCCCCCCCCCCGCCTTAATCTAGAAAAATGTTGGGGAAAAAAAACACTATCTCAATCTTGCCTTTTGGTTTTGCAATTACTGAATCTTCATTTATACACACACACAAAATACATTAATTTCAGTTATCAAAACTCACCAACTTGACTGGTCATTGTAAACGATTAATTCCATCAATTCCTTTCA
>JAQFYZ010002724.1:0-15819 GCA_034695085.1 Cylindroiulus punctatus | reverse complement strand
ACTGCACATGTGCAGAATTCCGGAAGCGCCGCCATTGTGCTGCACGATTCTATGGCTGCAGGATTCTACCCGACACCTGTCGTCCTCATGCAAGCTGCAACACTACACTACTTGCTGTGTGCTGGCGAAAACTATTTATTTTAAATTGTAATTACATGAATATGTTAATTTCAAATTGTTTAGTTGAATTGTTTACGAGTCTTGAGGGATTGTGTTGTTTTGGAATTCTCGACCTTCGGTAGTGCAATTGCAGGTGCAATGATAACATTATGAAGGGAGAACTTGTTTATCTCAAATCACGTGATTGCATTGCAACGCATGTTCTCATTCTTGGGATGATGGCGGAGGGGGAAGGGCTGTCGTTGTTCCGCTATCAACATGTAAAATGTCTTATATTTCCTCTGTTTTTACAGTTAATAGTCATTGTCAATAGTATTATAGTGGAGGAACAACTATTCTCTGACTTTGTGAAGAATTATGCGAGGAATTACTCTACCGACGCTGTAGAGTACGCTTACAGGTATTCGGTTTTTCAGGTGAGCTAACTTGAACTTTGACACTTTCGATCACATGTCATTCCTGCATTTTTGAACATTGAAAACTAGCACCGGTATTTACATATTGAAGTTTATCGACTATTTTCTGTAACTTCTCGTATATAATATTTGACCACTACCGGTAAAGCAAACGGCTGACGTGAGGACCTAGCCCCCAGTTGGACGAGTTGCATGGGTCGCTTCCCAAGATTTTTCTCTTCTGTTATCTCCCTTGACAATTCTAAAGGTCGTACATAAAGGACGTCTATGGATGGTGGCACTGCATGAGGTCCCTTTGAGTTTTGATGAAGTTAGGCGTTGAGGAGGAGGAGCTGAGCTGAGAATGTCCAAATCTAGCCTGCCATGAAAAACATAGACTAAATTTAAAATAAGATTAGAGCTACATGTATGGATCTGGGTGCACCCATTCAATTTTTTGCTGGATGCTGATCATTTAGTTCTGTTGAATAAGTATCAGTGCCTAGTAGAGACTTAATATTATGCACTTCATAGTATAAGGGTTATAGTAGAATAAACTCCTCCAATTGGCTATTCAAGGCTAAGTGGATGTATTCATGAGCTATTTCAATATTTTTTTATCACGTCGTGCATCGATACTTATCTGTGCCAATAATGCCATCTCTTGATCCACAGAATGGCGCCTAAGCGCGTGCCATCGGTGAGTGTCCAAACCAAATTAGAATTTCTCACACTGATTAATGAGAGAAAACATATTCTGTTTGGCGAATGTTCCTCAGAGGAGGAGAGAAAGATTAAGGTCGCAGCTTGGCAAAGTGTTACAAACAGAGCAAAGACATTACGCATATGCGCACCACACAGGGACTATTTGTTTATTCGTGATCATTTGTTCAGTGTTTGGAAGTCTCGGTCAATGGTGAGTAGATCAGCCCTTGCTTGCATCAGCGTTCTGCTGGCAAAATACATTCACACCTACCGCTTTTGTTAAGTTCATTAATATTTGTCAGTCAACATTTGAACCTAGATCAGGCATAAAACAAGCATTTTGTAACTAGACTGTTGATAACATCTGAGGCTCAAGGTTTGTTTATGGATCATTGCTTTGAAATCATGACATAAGCGTCTTCTGGTTGTCAAGCGTCTTCTGGTTGTCATCCAACAGTTCATGTCATGCTGAATTTTGACAATCCCATGTCAAACATGACCGAGAATACCTTCTGATTAAATTCGTTAGGATTTGATTATTGTGTTTGTAATCAATAACCAGCAACTTTGAATAGAGGTTCTTACAGACAATTTCTCAGCTAAGATTTTTCTTATCAGAAATTGATGCATTTGTCAGCAGACGTAGTGCATTTGTGTTACAAGAGTGACAACAATTGCAATAAAAACATGCCCACCACTGCCTATGTCAACATGACATCCATTCACGAATGTAGGCTTTGAAATATGATAATATTATATGCATCTAGTATACTATGTATTTTCTTGTTTATGATCTAATGGGAAATTGGCGAGTTGGGGAAATGTTATTTTGCCATTAGAATACTGAAAGTTTACACTTCCAACAGGTTATCTGCACACAGTAATAAATACATATATACATGTTAGGCCAAATGGAACAGCACATGGCAAACAGATAATGAGGATCTCAAGCCAAACATCAATCAACTGGATTTAATGATGTATGAAATAACTGGAGTTGTGTCACCAGTTGCCACTGAGACGACAGAAAAGACTAAAGAGCCTTCAGCATTTGACAACCCTTTTGAGCATCATTCTTACGCTATTAATATGGACGTTGGAGCATCAATGGAAGCCACAGAAACGAGCGAAGAGAACATGTCAATGACAAATGGCAGTTGCACAACCACCCGCCGAACGAGATCTTCGGATGAGAGGAGACTAACTGAAAGAGCCCGTGTAGCAAGGGAACAGGCAGTGCATTTTAAAGCCAAACCTGTGAATAAGGATGATGCTGTGAGAATTGAAAGGACACTAGTAATATCCAATGAGGAGAAAGTTAACCAGTTGCAGTTGCGACGTAAACGTGAGCTGGAGACTTCTTTGCTGGAAAAGCAAAACTATAGAACTGCACTCGAATGCTTGAAACTGGAGCGTGAGTTGGGTTTGGGACCCTCAAAAATAACTAAAGATTTGTAGTTGTGTCCATGTGTCACTTCCAAGCAATTTCTATATTTCCAATACGTTGATCTATCTTGTTCTGTTGAAATTGTTGCTACAAACGGTCTTTAAGGTTTAGAGACTACAGTGATAACGCCTATTACCATATCTGCAATGGCCTAGTGCTTACGTGGTATGATGATGATTCATTATAAATGTGCATTGTATTGCATTGCTCCAGACTCCCAAGCTTTCATTTCATTATGATATATTAAGAATCGTCACAAAAGTTGAGCTTGGAATGCTTTGGAAATTCATTTAAATAATAAAATCACACAATCTCATTTCTACAATGTTATCTTAGTTGTTGTTATAAATCGATTGCTACATAGTAGAAAATAATGTTTCATGAAAGATATCGTGAAAAGTACATTGATGACAACTTAAAAACAGTGTAACAGGCCAATAACAAATTTATTTTTAAATGTATTGTACAACTTGTTCTATAACGTAAATATAGCTTGTGGGTATACTCAAATCGTTATATAACATCATGTTAGTGAAAGCTTATTTCATTTTGAGACATGTTGCATTACAATGCTATGTAACATATTTTATTATATAGTGTGGAAGATTTTTTCGAGTTAGAAGGAGGGGTTCTTGGTACCTAAGAACATGTGCTTTATAGTCATCCTTTTTTGATATTCCATCTTCACTAATGTCATACACACAAAGTTCCGGTTTACGGAAGAAAGTTTGTAAATTGTTTTGCTATAGAGCTGCATTGTTTCAAAGCTAACACCCATTCCAATCCAACGAATACATGTATTGGGAGTTTCCAAGATATGTTTTTTTTTCGAAAGTCTTGTCACTACTGAAACAGGTGTGACGTGTAGTTCTTTTTCTCCTCAGTGTGTTTATTTCCCAAGTTAAACGAAATTAAATTTTCAGCATCTACATTTTTAGTAAATTTGATATCAATTAGACATGTAATGCCTGAGATCTCAGAAATGATGCAACATTTTGTACACTACCTATGTATTTCAAAGAGGTTTTAGAAATGACTATGTGGCGATGATTGGCTTTTCTAGCTGAAATCTTTCTTTTTCTTATTGGCGATTTAGGAAACCTTGCGTAGGATTGAATGGTTGAACAATGCACACAATGCAAGCACACTTTATGGCATCACTCCTTATGCTGATATGACACCTGAAGAATTTAGTACTAAAGGTACAGCCAATCATATTTCATCATCAATTTTTTCACACTATTTTGCACCTGAATTGCATTTTTGGCAACCATTCATGTAGTGTTAAAGCATCATAGAAAAAGTAAAGACATAGTTGTTGCGGAACATGGCCGAAGGAAGCGGTCAAAGGAAAATACTATTACAAGGGTGCAGCAGCCCAAATTTGATTGGTAAGTGGATGTTGCAGTTAAGATGTAGAATTTAAGTTGAATTAATGGTTGTTGTTCACTGAGTTTATAAATTGCCTCTTTAAAATTAGCTTATTTCATTGGGGATTTGTTAGTTATTCTCCTGACTTATTGGGCCAGATCATTTAGGTTAAGTTTGTTTTCAAATGAATGATTACAGGCGTGATGAAAAAGTGGTGAGCCCAGTGAAAAATCAAGGCGACTGTGGTGCATGTTGGTAAGCAAGTCAAATTCATGATTGTTCATATCTGACTATTTTGAAGATGCAGAGTTCTTGTAACGCTGTTATTTATTGTTATGTAGGGCTTTCAGCTCCTTAGAAACCATTGAAACAATGTATGCTCTGAAAACTGGTCAATTGCCCGAGCTCAGTGTTCAACAGGTCATCGATTGTGCAAAAAATGGCAATTATGGGTGTCAAGGTGGCGATACTTGTGCAACTTTAGCTTGGATGAATTCCACAAAAGTTCATATTGTGTCCGAAAAGGAGTATCCATTTGAACATGTTTCTGGAGTGTGCAAGGACAAAAAGTGAGCAAAAATATTTAAATTTTGTATACAACAATAACATTTTAGACATTGTATGTTTGCATTTCCAACAAATAATTATTTTGAAATATCTGTTCCCAATTTGATTTCAACGTTTAACCAAGAGAACTTAGTACTGGCCGTGTAACAATTATCTTCCTATTGTGCTTTACATTACAAAAATGTCATTTTGACACATGTTATGCTGTATCAAATTTGGCTGAAATGCGGATGAACTTATGGAAAGTGGACTCACCGAGTATTGTAAATTTACATAAGTTAATGACAAAGGTTTAAGAAATTGCAATTTTTTTCTGCCTCAATATAGCCCACCACATGGTGTTCAGGTTGAAGACTTCACGTGTAAAGAGTAAGTCGATTTTGCACATTTCGTTGTCATCTTAAAAAATTCATGGAATTTTAATTTAAACCTGGAATTTTTAAATTGTATTATTATTACATTGTTTTATTTTGTTTGTTCAGAATGATGCTGATAAATGTGAACAAATACAATTGTCCTAATAATCAGTTCCACCCAATTGGAAGTCCGAATATTTAAAAAAATTATGGTATTGCAGAGAGGTCCCTCCAGACCCTGGAAAACTTGGAAAAGTCAGGGAAATTTAACAAATCTTTTGATACTAAGTCAAAAAACTCAAGCTATCAGTTGAAGCAAGCAATTTTGTTGCAGAGATCAATAATGAAATTATAAATTTGGAGTAACTAATCTAAATTTTAAGTTTTTTATTAAAATGTGTGCTCTACGTTGGTTCCTTGTTACATTTTTTGTTCACCTCATGTTTACAGTGAATGATGAACAATAAATATAGCATTTTTTACATTGACATATGTACATGTAAGTCATATGTCGCATTTTTCAGGGAAATTTTCTGTGAAACCTGGGAAAGTCAAGGGAGTTGAAAATAGAATTTCTAGGGGAACCCTGAGAGTGGACTTTAGACACATTTGGTTCAAGTTATTGCTGAAATCTTGTTTGATTGTTGTCTAGATTATATCTATCCTTTATTACAGCTATTTGAATAACGAGATGAGCATGGTAGATTCTATAGCAACACATGGGCCACTTGTTGTGGCTGTGGATGCAACTATGTGGCAGTATTACCTCGGAGGCATTATTAAATACCACTGTGAAACAACTCATAATCACGCTGTGCAAATTGTTGGCTATGACCTTACTGGTGAGAATCAGCTGAATGCATTATTTATGATATGCTAATAATAATGAATGACTTTTAAATGGTGTAAATGTACTATATTTCAAGTAGAAAATTTTTTATATTTTCAAAGGACCTGTTCCTTATTACATTGTCCGCAATTCGTGGGGTACAAGTTTCGGATTGAATGGCTATTTGCACATTGCCATTGGAAAGGATTTATGTGGTAAGTCAATAATTTTCTCCACTATATTTTTTGAGACGATGGGGGTTGGATTGGGCTGTTGTTTCCTGTCCCTAGAACAGGGTATTTTTCAGAATTTTTTAACATTTTCAATCTTAGGAATATCTCGACAAGTTGCAACTGTGGACGTTGTTTGAGATAACAATGAAGCTAATTAGCCTACTTAATACAATCGTTTTTTAACTAAATATATTTTATGATTTGTAATAATTTTACATGATTTGTTACGCGAGAATTTAATGTTAATTAAATGTTTGTATCTTAGAACAACGTATCTGTAGCTATGAAATTTACTAAGAAATCCCAATATTGTACAATCTGGTAAGAGTTAGAAACATGGTCCAATACATTAGTTTTATTCATAAATTCAATGTATATCGACAAATGTTAGTATGCTTGTGTACAAACTGGTGAAGAACGCTCTGTAAACTGTTAGTATTCCAGTGTCCCTTCACACCTGGAAAACCTGCAAATGTCAGGGAAGTTGAAAAGATCTGGAAATGTCAGGGAAGTTAAAAAGATCTGGAGAAGTCAGGGAAGATTGATTTATTTTGAAAAAAAGTCGGGGAAATTCTGACACAGGAGTCAGTAAATGACACACATCTTCAGCTCAGCTGCCAGGAAGTTTTTTACATTGGCATATCTAATATCTTCACATTTGAAATGGTCAGGGAAATTTGTTTTAAAACCTGGAATAGTCAGGGAAGTTAAAAACTGAATTTGTGGGGGTATCCTGCAGTATTCAACTACTGTAGAAACTACATGTTACATGAACCACAAATCCGAAACCTTGCTGTCGTCAAAATAATTTATGGCAGTACGTGATATAATTAATATTCATATTTATGACACTTAAGATTAATAATACCAATCAAATCGATATGTTGGCAAGAGCTTAATTTTTAACGGAAACAAAACTGCGAAAGTTTCAATCGTATGGACATGTACATCTTATAGTTATGTTACAACATGCTTTGCCATAAAATTCTATATCCCAATCTCAAATGTAGCCCTATTCACAATAAGGGAACACTAGGAAATGGGCGTCATTCGTCATTTTCAGTCCCCTCCTTGTCATCCTCGATTTCTCGTTCGTCCATCACAGATAACCGCAGCTTCATACGTCTACTGAGTGGAGGAATGTAATCTCGTGGTATGAGAAAGGTGGAAAGGTTGAAAAGGTCAATGAAAACCTTATAGCGATCACTGTGTGTCAAAAACAATAAGTAGTTAAAGTAACAAACTTTTGACTACGAAAACTGTGATATAAATAAAATGTACCTTAAGGTAGTTCGGAGATATTGGTAACCAGAGGATCCACCTGTGCCAAGCTGTTGTGAGCCGATCATGCGCTGCACCAGCATTACGTGATTGTCTGTAAAGAAGCAGTTGGGCAAATTTGAGTACTACACCGTATCAGGAAATCTTAATAGGGAAATAAAAATGGAGATATTTACAGCGCCATTTTGTAATCAAAGCATCGACATCCATGAGAAGATTGAGCAGCTGATAGGGCTGATTGAATCTAGGCTCATCTCGGTAAAACGAAATCATTAGAGCACCTTGCCAGGCTTTATGAGTGAAGCGACGTTCTCCTCGTGCCACCAAAGCATTGTGCATGTCAATATGAAATATGGAATCAAATTGTTCCTGAAAGTATGCAACCCAAATATATCAGCAAATTATTGGACGTTATATCATATGGAATATCCAGAATAACAGGGTGTCTACCGGTAATAGAATGATTTTTTAGACCAATGATCATGTCATCACTTGAATGCAGAGGTGCTAACAAGAAGGGTATCTGAAAATCACTATTTTGTGATGGCAAAACTTGAATGTCTCCATATTCTAATACTCATTGGACATTTTTGAAATTAATGGAAAAGTCATGGAATTTGCAATATCAAATCCAGTAGACATCCTGAATAAACTTTTGCCTGTTTGATCTCAGTTTTACCTTTCGTTTTTTGTAATCTTCCAGCATGTGTACTTTCTTTCTGGGGTCTGGTTCCATCTAAGATTCATTTTGGAAATTGGAATTTTAAAGATTAAATATGTTGTACATAAATGGTTGACATATTGCATGAATGATGCTGTATACTGTATGTCACTGTTCAAAAATACTATTGTTTGACCAGTTTTAAATTACATAATAACCTTTTCCCATAAGTTTATTTATTGAGTAACCGTGACTAAATTTCTTTTCGGAAACCTGTCTCGAATGCAAAAACATTGAATACCTCAGATTTCTTATACTGCTGCTCAAGCATCAGTTCCACGACTTTTTGATATTTGCCCCAGAAGTTGAATCCACCTTCTTCCAAGCCAGGAGTACGCTCTAACCAACCCTGTTTGAGCAGAATTGTTGTCAGTTTCCTAGTGGTTTTTTTTAATTTTACTTTTTTCAAAGAAAAAATGTCGAATTTCTTGTAGTAACCTGCACAAGATCTGAAAGGGATGGTTCCACCTCTGAATCCTTTATAGCTTCAATAGCCTTAGTGTTGTTTCCAAAGACTCGCAGATAGTTAGTCTGATTGTATCGAACACGATGTTCCTAATCGGTTTAGATCAGTTTAGTTTTAGGTACTCTGTATGTAATTATATACATGTAAATGTGCGCATAACCCTCTTAAGAACCTACAGTTTTTACACCCAGCTTGTTCTCCATTAGGCGAAACTGATAACTCTGGAAACCTGATGCTGGTGATAAATAGTGCCTGTAATATCGAGTTTTATGGAAAATGTCTATAAAATGCGCTTGCATTAAATTGTTTTATGTAAATGCTCGTATGTCATTATTTACCGAAAATCCATGAAGTCCAGTGGTGTCATGGATTCCAAAATCATTACCTGATCGACCAAAAGCTGTACAAAAAATGGAAAACAATCAAGAAACGTTTGCCTTTTTGGTGCTAGCATAATAATGTTGATACTCCAAAACCTGGCCAAATCGTTGGTCCAAAGCTATTGGAAGGCACCTTTAAGATCAGCACAATTCTGCTGATTCTTGTCATTATTTTCAGCATCTTGCTTTCATCCATTTCCTGTAACAACAGATAATATTTATTATACCTGCAAGCCATTCGCTTCAGAATATTTGCGCAATGAAGTACTCACTTCTGCCGCAAATACATCGCGAATGGAATCCAACTCGAATATTATCTGTTTGAACCATAGCTCATAAGCTGTAAGATAGGAAAAGGGAATTTTATTTTTCAGAATAATTCGAAAAAATTTCATATGTCAGTTAGGGCCACACTTTTCTCACCCTGATGCGTGATGATAAACAGATGCTCATCATGCACTTGCTTTCCACTGCTGGTACTAATCAGAGATTGTGCATCCAGAAGTTTGTCAAGCTGAAAAGTCAGAATAACAAAAGCTTGGTTACATATTTAAAAATGAAGACAGTTTATAATTTTTTAAAAATTTAGGAAAAACTATTTCATCATTGAAAGTATGGCAAATAGATCCAATATGCACCCGTATTTGCTCTATCAAGTTTCAGCAGACTCCATGTGAGGCAACTATCTTTAATTCATTAATGAAAGTCAAATAGCTTGCCAAATCTTTATCGATAGCTTTAAAAGTGTGATCTTGCTGTTTACTATTTACCAATGCGTATTATGCAACTCAATAAGAGTCAAATTTCCAACATGATAAGAACTAAAAAAAGTTGTCATGTCATACGTCTCATTGGTCAAGCACAAAACATTAATCCTTAGCCATTGCAATATTATGACAAGATCATTTGCAAGGGTAAGGAAATGCTTGAGTTTCATAAGATGATGACAAAGTTATTTTCCGTGACATTGAAGCCCGCTTCAACAATAAATTTGAAATGATGAAGATGACTAAAGATAGTTTTGTTGTAAACAATGTGTATACACGTACGATGTACTTGTAATTCTGAATCTATTTACCAAAAATACAACTTATGGACATCTTTAAAAATTTTAAATGTTTATTTTTTAAACATTAAACGTGAAAACAGATAATAAAGATCAGGCAAATTTACTGACATATGACCTGGAAATAAAAAATTATAAATGTGTGGTCACCTTGGTTGCATCACATGTGCACTAGTGTATAACATACAAACCGCATATGCAATATGTATTGCTCTAGAGTTAATTTAAACCTTTGATCTATGATGATGACAAAATCTGGCATCAATACACAATCAGGCCATACTAAGAATTTCCCAATTAGAAAAGTTGAACTGCCAACAGAATCAGATACATGTATGTAATGTCCAGAAAGAATGTTTCTAGTCGCACCAATTTTATTTGGTGAGATTCATTTTGCCAGCTTCAAAATATGGTTCCGACTTCAAAGAAGAAACCTGGCAATTGGGTTTTTAGTGAATTTACCTGCAGATATTCTCCATACATGACGCCTCCGAATTCGGCTGCATTGTGCTCATCCAAACCACAATCCAGTCTGCAAAAAAATGTTAAACAGCTTACCAAAAGTCTCTTTTTGCAATTGTGTACTCTGACATAGAGCGTAGATGTACACTGTATTGTATCTTTGAAACGTATGTACAAAACCAAAATAATTAAAGAGTAACTTAAAAGTTTACAACATTAACATTTTTTACCTAATATTCAAAGGTGACATTAAAAGTGGGCATCTCCTAATAACACGATTCCGTTACAGCGGCGAGTTGAGATTAGTAGCTGAATATCTATTCATTCCTATTCATTCACTGAAGAATGAATCGAGATTCGGCTACCAATCTCAATTCGTTGCTGTAATGGAATCGGGGTATTACTGCCCGTAAGCTGATAAAGATAGATTGCCTGCGGTTGGAGCAGGCAATAATAAAGAAAATTCATTTTTAGGTTAGTTAGAGTAAACACAAAAACTATTAGACTGTATATTATAAATGAAATGTACAATAATGCATGCATACCAGTGTGCATGCAGTTTGTGCACATTTAAAGCTGGACTTATTCGAAATTTATTTCCCTGTCGTGGATATATGATGCAAACCAGTGTAGAGACATTTAATATACAGTACATGATGTACAGTAGATGACCAGAAGAAAATGGATGCAATGACATTTCTGGGTAGGAATTAGAACCATATTGATTGAGCTCTAAGAACATTTATTCCAGTAAAAAGTTGGAAAGCTGCTTCCGCCAATAGGGAAATCACCATAGTAATAAGTTAGTCGTTTTCCGCCCTCAAATGTGCATATTTTTCTGGTAATTTTCATGTTGAATAATCACAAAAACTGCGGAATTTTGAAACTGTCGGAAATGTGACGCCATATAAAATAACAGTTTTTTGATAGTAGGTGACAGTTTTTCAGGTGCCGACGCATTTTCCGTTTATCAACTATCGATTTTGGCACGAAAACATTCGTTGATGCAAAAAAGAAACATTTACACATACATGTACAGTGTATCAATGTTCATTTTTTAAACTTGTAAAAAAATGTGAGATTTTCCTATTGTGGTTGAACGACGCTAATCGAGCATTTATAGGGAAGTCAAGTAAAAGCTATGAAACGAAATTCATGTCATGGAAATCGTGGAAAAGTTTAGAAATTTTCTTGTTGGTCATGTGAACTTTTATTCAAAGTTTTATAAAACAGCAATGGTGCCATCACCCTTAGGCCAATTCTCCTTTACTTTGGTCTTCAGTCATCAGTCTTTGGTTGATGACCCCCTTGTAAGATGGTGGCCAGATAATTGTGACTGAAACATTCTAGACTGCAAATGAAGTTTTGATTGTGCAACTGACTTCTCATTTTTGAATTATGCAAATGTTGACAGTATTGACAAGTACGTGATTGTGCGTACAAGGTTGAAACAATTTCAGTGATGAAATCAACTTAATTGTATACGGGGATTAATGATACCTTTAATTATGTAAAATGCCCTTTGGGATATAAGTCGGTCAGTGCACAGAGGACTTCACTTCCTCACTGCATGCGCATAGGTGTGCACTTGTACCACACGTGTCCTGATTAGGATGGCAGTTTGTAATGTATCATAGCGGTTGGTATTATGGTCTTGATGATATTTTATATACTTGCTTTGTAGCTGATGGTTTTATATTGTGAGATGCAAACTCCAAACAACTGATACTTGTTCTACTTGAAATAGCATAGTAACCACCCAATTGCTACAAACCCTGTACATTGTTATAAATGTACATTGTGAATACTTTCCATAATGTGTTAAAATGCATAGGGGACTTTTAATGTATAAATCATCATATTGGTTTGATTTAAAATGCGTCATTTGTCATCAGTTTTCGCAGCAACAAAAAAAGTCGCCTATTGTATTTACTGTGGTTTTTCAGCAACTAAAATATAATTTTTTGATCTTTATCCGAATTTACCTGAAGTTGAATTTGTTTTGGCCACTTGGAGGCGGAGGTGAAATTGTGAAAAGTGCTAACACAGGGAATAGCTAGGTGTTTAATATAAGCATGGTAAAAATCGTGATGTTTGTGATGACAAAACATTCATCGGTCCCATATTCTGATCGGCATTGCACATTTTTTAGAAGTCATGCCATAGTCATTGAAAAGTCGGGGAGAGCAATTTAGCTTATAGATTTGGTCTTCCAGCCTATTTTCCCATTCACTATGCGTGTGTGAAGCATGATATGTGCTTAATTTGAGTAGAAGAAAGGGGAGACCATAATCATACTAGTTTTCAATAAATCTTTTAGATCACGCCTTTTTTCACCACAAAATTAACATCCTGTAAAATAATACCCAACTAACTGATTGCTAGTTGAAGGTTTTCCCGCGAGGAAATTAGATAGGTACATGTACTAGTGGCAACTCACGAGACTTCTACATGTATATACAGTGCACCTGTATTTGTAAAATATAAATTTACAACAAATTCATTCATAAAGAATTTATTTTTTGCGATCTGTAAACCAAGGTCAAGGTGCTTCTCAAGTTTCTCATAAAAACTCCGAAACACGGAATGTCGGTGAGACAGGGATGTTTTTTGTTAGTGAAAGGGTAAAACTGTTTTAAAAGGGTAATTAAGATGTTGAAGATAAGATGGTCATAAAACATTTATTGATATTCTGGCAGGTGTTTTCAACACGCAATATTTCTCAAACATTTATATTACAGGAAAATTACTTAAAGTCGAGTAATTTCGATTTAAAAAAAATCGAGTTTTTATCGAAATTTGTTTTGCGCCATGAATGAGTTTATACACTTTCGGTCTAGTTTATGATTTGCCGGTAAAACAGTCGCAGAAATCACTTCATAAAATTATAATACACTGTACATGTATTTTTATCTTTTTAAATTGAAAAACAAGACTCGATCAGTACAACGTTTCGCCTAATTGGGGCTTCCTCGGGCTATATCAATACTTATATTTAGAAAAATAGAGGTATCTGTCCTCAAGAACAAGGATAAGGACCACAAAGAAACTAAGCAAAAGGAAACTGACTTTTTAACAAATTCATGTACATGTACTGTATAAGAAATGTTCAGCATATTAATTTTAACAAGCCGTTTGCTTTATGCTGTTTTTTAATCCCTATAGGGCTTAGCATCACCTTACAGGATTGATTTATTGGAAAATAAGACTAAGGTTAGCATCACATTTAGGTTAATTTAGGGCTTTTTTAAATAGCGTTTCACGTAAATGTGTACCCTGTAAGGAATTTTGTTTTACAGACTCCTGTCATTTAAAAAATTCTAGCGAAATAGCGTTATCAAGTACCGGTACATTGGCCTCTATAGGAGAACTCTTCATCTATAGTATTTCGATAAACATACAATTGAATGATAATAATTTGAAAAAAACAGAAAAGAAAAGAAAAAAGGGGGCCATCAATAAAGCCACATGATGGATGAAAATGCTACAGTGTACTTGTGCGTATCATTTTGGGTTTAGTTGAGTTAACAGTTTCTGTGCATTTACTTGGTTAGTTATGGAAATTTAAATTCAAATGTTCGAGGATATAGCATTTCGAAAGCAGTTTTAATTAGTCTGCCATAATTCAAACGAACTTCAGGTTACATGATCGATCATCGACAATTTACCTTGGCTGCCCACATGCTGATAGGAGCTAATTAATCACATCGAAATTCAAATATTGAAGGTATTTTGAAGGTATCTTTTTGCTTACCCATTTGACGCGGGACACGCCATGGCGGTGATGCTCGGTAGGTCAAGAGGCAGGTTTTGGGCAATCCGAGCTTCTCTCGGCGATGGTTTGTTTTTTAATGATGATGCTGAATCGAACCTCGTGCCAATTAATCTCCAAGTAGCCAAGGTCCAGCGAGTGTATAATTTTTGGTCGTGGCCTTCGGCTTCGTTAACCCCTGTAATCTGACTCTCTCCAAACACCGAATATCTTGCGGCTTCCTGAGCCACCAACGAGCATTCGCCACATTGATGAAGAAGCCCCTGTGCTGGTGCTGTTTTTCCCCTTTCTGTTTTTTATTCGCACCTGAAACCACTTTCAGACGAAAAAAGTGCCACTGCAATTACATGCATCCCCAAATTTGCCTTCGGGTTAATTCTTCCAGTCTCAATAAACGTGAAGGGCTGCATCTAATCAGTTTTCGCACAAAAATCCAAGTTTGCTCGATGCATTGGCGACACTTGCTTCATTGAGAAACTTGAGAAAACTATTGTTTCATATAATCCACGCATTGCAGGTTTGTGTGAAGGTTGGGACGACTTTTACACATGCTGTACAGGTGCATGTTAGTGCGCTGCTCCAGACAAAGTTTGAGAAAAACTAAAACTGCATGGGGTTTACTTCGAGTTGCAAATGTTCTATCAATTCCAGATAATGGACACGCGATTGCTGGATTTTTCATGCTCTGTTTATATAGAGCCAGTCACCCAGTTCTTATTTTGCCATTATTGGATTTTGGGCTTTGAGGAAATCTGGAGTGATGGCGGACGCTTTTTGAATTCCGAAAATTGATTTACTGCACCCAGTCACTGTTGGTTCCCATCACCTTTCTGTCTTTGTGTCAATAAGAGTTCAGTTTTGAGATCAGTGATAAAATTGTTGGTGATATGGCTGCTGATAGCTGAAGGTGGTGGGGGACACCGTACACTTATCGGTTGGGAATGGTCAAGAACTCAAAAGCTCAAGATTTATTGAATGAACTGCAGTCACTTATTTTCAGTTTTTTCAGTTTTTCATTGGTAGTAAAACGAATGTCAGGTGGAGCGACCGTGAATGTTTATGTATAATTTTTGGGCCATGTTCCATGACCAAATATTATATAGCTGAGTTGGTGCAATGACATTTACTAATAAATAATATCAGATTTCATGCAATGATGAATTGGTTGATCATGCATGTAGTGGTAAGGTGAAACTCGTCTACCTCCTTGGTCCTTGGAAAGAGCATTATTACTTCACCACTATTCCTTTCACCCCTTTATAACCCTGTACGCTGGGGTTCCTTACATTTTTGGATAAAATGTCAAATTTTAGGACAGCAGTGGCTCATAAAAGTAAAAAGATTTAGGGATAGTTTCACGTGGGTGACCTGAAATGTCACCCTGACAATGTTTGATCGAATTCGGTATGCTAGTTCCCCAAAAACTTCATGTACATGTACATTACGTGGGGTTGACACGCACACACAAACTTGTCAATAATAGGGCTGTATAATTTAATATTTCAGTCAATTATATTACGAAATAACGTTTCGCCCCTCCGAAAGGCTATCCCGACCAAAATTAAATAAACCAGTGTTTCCCAACCTTATTTGGCATACCGCCCCCTTTTCGAAAAAAAAATTACTCACCGCCCCCCTTTTCGGAAAA
>JAQFYZ010002723.1:0-15825 GCA_034695085.1 Cylindroiulus punctatus | reverse complement strand
TACCCACAGCATAGCGCATTGGCGCTTATTGGCTCAATATGGAGCCCTCCGTTTGAAAGGAGTAAAAGCATCTAATCTAATCTAAAACCTTGACAAACTGCATTTAATTCTTTTTCAAACTGTTCAATTCTTATTAATTATCCGAAAACCAAAATGTAGAATTGTACGAATTGATTACAATTATATTATATTTGTTTATAATGCCAGGAAAGTGTACTTTAGTTTTGCATAAAAATTTCGTACGAAGCAATGTGTACAAAAATGATGACATGATCATAATTAGGGTATGGAGATGAGGGGAGGTTAGAATTGAACAGCATAGAACATTTTTTGATGGAATGCACGCACGTGCACTGCTGCAGAACACTTCTCCCAATATGGCGCCATTTGTGACCCAACTCGACCTTCATACCCTGCTATCATCACAGACCAAAGTACGAATCGAAAAGCGGGTTGCGAAACACACTTGTTCGTAAACTGTTGGACGACATCGTAGGCCCAAGGGGGAGTAAACGATGTGACATTTATTCGGAAATGAATACAATTACGCGAATTTAGAATAGTTATTCCAAAACGTGGTCACCCCATCTATAACGGGATGAATATTACCAATTCAAACCCGTACGGGAACGGTCTGTTATTCGCCGGATTTAACCAAGACCAAGGTACGTATCAGTACCATGTCGAGCCTCCATGTTTACACAATGTCAGGTGTTTTCTGTTTTTAATTCCTTGGGTAAGGTACCGGGTATGTCATATGAACCCACGTCATCTGTCGGAGCTCTAGATCAGACAGTACATTCCATGGTGTCCCTGTCGATTCTGCCAAACACATGTAAATGTAGAGGCATTGGAAATGTATAGGATTTTTGCACCCAGCAAGGGGTTATAGAAATGGCCTAGGATACCCTTATATAGGTGGAGTGCTCTCTGGTCTCACGTTCAAGAAGCCATTGCAACAGTTGCATGCACTTTACCCTTGTAAAAATAGGATAATAAAGCCAAGAATAGCTTTTTATCAAGGTGGAAATGAGATTTAAAGTTGCATATATAGGAATAATAATTGCAGGGTCAGTGACATCATGCAATAGTAAATTGTCCAAACTCACTGTTGACGTTGATAATACCCTTTCTAGGATGCTTCGCTTGTGGCATGGAGTCTGGGTTCAGAATTTACAACTGCGACCCTTTGAAGGAAAAAGAGCGCCGAGGTAGGAAATCAGAAATAGCCGGCTAGTATGTCGAATTTTCATAAATGTTAGGCCGCTTTTTTGGCCAAAGGGATTAAAAACAGGTTTGTGTTTGGTGAAGATTTCTCTGATGGTGGAATTGGCTTTGTGGAGATGCTGTTCAGATGCAACTACCTGGCTTTGGTGGGTGGGGGCAAGACGCCAAAATACCCTCCCAATAAAGGTATTTATTCACCGGCATTTCTTTTTTCAGGGCCGCCACAGGGTTAATCTCCACAGTCGGCAGGAAATCTAAGTTATGTTTTTCCACGACATCTCAATAATAAAATTTTCACAACACATTTCCATGTATATGGTAAACCATCCTGAAGCTGGCCTACGGGTTATTAGTTATGCTTTATATATCATTTCATTTGGTCTGAATGGGATAGAAGATTGAGCTGCAATAGCAGACTATCACCATAGATGCATTGAATAGGCAAATTAGCAATGAGATGAAAATGAGCTTCTTAGAAACAAAACAGTATTCAATTTCGATGCATGATAAATGTTTGTAAGGGAACTACTTGAAATACAGTCGAAACTGGATGGCTAAATAAAAATGTATGCTTCGAAAGCTTTTAATCTAAACTAGTGACGGTGACTGCAGTACATGAGCTTCTCCAGAAAGCAATGATGTCATTGCCAAAAAGGAAGCTTACATCTCTGAGCATTGACCAGAAGATCGAAATTCTAGACTTTCTACAATCTAAGAAGAAGACTAGAAAAGAAGTGTCATTGCACTATGGGATTGGCATGGCCACAATCACACGCATAGTTCAGCAGGAAGCCAAAATCAGAAACATCGTTCTTCAAAATGGGAACACCAACAGGAAACGACTGCGTAAGGGCAACTATGACAAGCTCGATCAAGCTGTCAGTGTATGGTTTCGACAGATGCAGGCAAAGAATGTAGTCGTCAGTGGTCCAATGATTCAGAAGGAGGCCAAGAAGTTTGCCCAGATGCTGGACCTGCCAAGTTTTGAGCCAAGCAATGGCTGGTTGGGAAGATGGAAGGCAAAAGAGAATGTGACTTTCCACAAGCCTCAAGGTGAAAGAAGTGCTTCCGATCTAGCCAACACAGCTGATTTGATTCAGAAAGTTATACCGTCCCTTCTGACAGAGTATGATGTCAAAGACATATACAATGCTGACGAGTCCGGACTGTACTACAAGGCACTTCCCAGTGGAACAATGAACGCCAAAGGAGATAGGCCGGATGGAGGGAAGGCTCAGAAAGCCCGCCTGACCATGCTTTTTCTGTGCAACATGGATGGTTCAGACAAGCGCGTGTTTGTTATCGGCCGATCAAAACAGCCACACTGCTTCCGAGAGAAGGAGATTCCCCTGCCCTATTTCGCCAATCCGAACGCATGGGTTACAAGCGCAGTGTGGACGAAGATTCTTCTGGATTTTGACCATGCATTGATAAATCAGAAAAGAAATGTTCTGCTGTTCGCCGACAACGTGGCTGGTCACAAGTTAGAGGATGGCATTGTTCTGAAAAATGTGAAAATTCAGTTCCTCCCGACAAACACAACCGCCATCATTCAACCCCTCAATCAAGGGATAATTCGTGCATTCAAAGTGTATTACCGCCAGAAAATCGTACGCCAACAGTTACTTGCTGTTGAAAAAGGACTAACTCTGCAGGAGTTCTCAAAAACTATTACAGTGTTGGAAGCAATGAAACTCATCGAACAGTCCTGGCGCTCGGTGACCCCGACCACGATCCATAACTGCTTTTGCAATGCTGGCTTTTGGAAGGGAGCTGCGGTAGAAGAACAACCTGAAATTGAAGATTCGGTCGTTCAGCTACAAATGCCAGAGAACGAGTTCAACGATTATGTCGAGTGTGATGTAATTTTGGACTGCTACGGCGAACTTTCAATTGACGACATCGTCAATGAAGTGCGTCAGCAGAGTAGCGACCCCGATGAAGACGAAGATGACCAAGATGTTCAGCAAGCGATCACGCCCCCTCCCAGTCGCAAGGATGCATTGGCTGCTTTGACTATCCTTCGTGCTTATTTCGAGCACAATAATGAAGACTTGAGCAATGTGAACGCCCTGGAGGATCAGTTTTGTGATATGACTGCTGAATGCGTTGTTCAAAAGAAAATTTCCGATTACTTCAACTGATGTCCCCGCTCTTACTGTTTTTACTTGTTGTGAAGCTTTGTTTACTTACAATAAATGCTTACATTACTAAGAGACTCAAGCCGTTTGATAGTTTAGAGAACAAGTCAAAATAAGAGTACATAAACGAGAAAGGAGTTGATGGGACGAATGTTTTGGTTTTTTAAAGCTTTTTGAGAGTATTTTCAATCAAAAATTATTTCCATAAAAATATTTATGGAAATTAATTGAAAACATGAACAAGTTTTAGTGCCAATGGTGGGGAATGAAAATGTAAAAAAGAATAGCCAGCAATTCACTTACTTATTGGTGGATCTTTGTACCATACTTTCATTCTGCTAGGTAATGACAGAAGAATGACATTTTGTGCTACAGATGAAACTCGAGTAGATTAAATTAACTTGTTACCTTCATTCCCATGGTACATTAGCTTTTTAATGCAAAATGTTTTGTGAGAATATTAATGGTAGACCATTTTGAACGGATTTCATCATTCACAAGCATACAATACTGGAGCACAATCCTGTGGTAGCCCTACGATTTAACGAGAATTTGGCGAGAATTGTTATTACATGCCCATTTTGTCTAAAGTCATGGTGTGGGACGATCTCAAGAAACAGCACGTCATCGAACTGGAGTTTTCAAGTGAGGTGAAAGCCGTGAAGCTGCGGCGGGACAGGATTGTGGTTGCCCAAGAAACCATGATAAAGGTCTACACATTTACGCAGAACCCACAGCAGCTCCACGTCTTTGAAACGTGCAGCAACCCTAAGGGTAACGAGATTTTCCCTCAACTTTCCTCAATTTCATTTTGTGATCAACTGATGAATACATGACGTGTTTTACCAGGACTTTGCGTCCTCTGCCCGAATAGTAATAACTCCTTGCTCGCCTTTCCTGGTCGGAGAACCGGACACGTCCAGCTGGTGGATCTGGCAAACACAGAGAAGGCACCCTTGGACATCCCTGCTCATGAAGCTGCTCTTAGCTGCATCGCCTTAAACCTACAGGGGACCAAGATGGCAACTGCTTCGGAAAAGGTTGAACATCCGACTTTTAATAGAAAATAAATGTTGAGCAATTTGTGAAAATCCTTTTAAACTAGTTTCACAACTTATTACTGTATTTTTCTTTCTCTTGCTTAGGGTACGCTAATCAGAGTTTTCGACACAACAAGTGGATCTCTAATCAACGAGCTGAGGAGGGGCGCTAATAACGCATCTATATATTGGTAAAATCACTATCTGAGGCATTCCTAAGTCTTCTGTTTATTTTGCTCATACCTTCATTTTCATTTCAGTCTCAACTTTAATCATGACTCGTCATTATTGTGCTTGTCGAGTGATCATGGCACTGTACATGTTTTTGCTGTTGAAGATTTGAAGAAAAATAAGCAATCTAGGTGTCTCTCAGTTTTCCCATTAACAGTTAATAGGCCATTTTTATGAAAATGCACTTATCAATATTTGGGAAATTTAATGGCTTTCAGCCTAGCGTCCGCATCGTTTCTTCCCAAATACTTCAGTTCGAAGTGGAGCTTCTCGAGATTTCAAGTGCCCGGTGGAGCTCAATGCATCTGCGCTTTTGGCGGCGATGCTAATTCAGTCATAGGTATGTATAATTAATAGATGATTTCCTTTGCCAATAACTGAACTATGATGTTAAAAACGTATTATTGCGGTTATAGCCATATGTGGAGATGGCAGCTATTACAAGTTCGCCTTCAACTCCAAAGGAGAATGCACGAGAGACGTGTATGCACAGTTCTTGGAAATGACCGACGAGAAAGTGTAGAAAATGCAATAGGGTATGATATTGGTCACCATTAAATTCTCAACATTTCATCACTGAAGATGCCACTAAAAAGCAGTGGATGCAATCACGCCTCGTCAAGTGCAACGAGTTTGTCTTCATATACCATTGTCATTTATTTTGATAAAAAAATATTCCTCCAAACCCTGTTAAGCCAATCGTGATAGAGGCTGCTAGTTGAATGTAATTTTTGTATACTGAAAAACCATATGAATGTTTCTTTGTGAAATGTTCTCAATTGCACTATTGAATGCTTAAGGAAAATGTCGTGAATGCTTCAGTTTTGAGTATGTCCTCGCATAAACAATCCTAACACAAAGTAAGTTTCTTCAGGCATTTAAATTAAAGAAAATCTCTCCTTTTCTGTTTCTTCAAAAATGGCCATGATAATAAAAGCTGACATTATCAACATTGACAGTAGTTTGTTTGCAGTCACTTTTAATGTTATTTTGTAAAATATCATAAAGAAAAATAATTGAACTCCATACATTGTAAACTGATTATAAAGAAATTTGTATATTTCAAAATATAACTTTCATGGAAACATAGTTTCACAAAAAGTTTCAAACATAACAAAAACGAGTTACCTCATCTCTCCATTCAATCAAAAGATGAAGGAATGACTCTGGCTTCCCTTATGTCTATAGCTGACTATGGAAATGCCATTAAACAAAGAAATGGAACACAGTGGGTTGAATTTGTTAGACAACGTTGACATTTCATCCGTAACTTTCACAATCAATCAAATTTACCATGGAAGAACATTTCCAGTTTGTCTTCAATATTTCTTTCAAATTTCACTAACGAAACTGCTAACATTTGAGCTTCTAGCCAAGTCAGGATTCACAATGTGATTTACATAATTCCTAACTTACTGTTTAGGTCAGCATTTTCTTGAGAGAAATGTGCAAATAGGAAGCCCACTTAAAATTAATCCCCTTCTTCCCCAACCCCCATTATTGCAAGTTTATCGAAATGGCAAAGCAGTAAATACTAAAAAAATGTACAGTTGTACCCAAACATGCACTTGTGCGATTCAACATAAATGCTTTTCAACCATTTTTACATTTATCATACTCCAATAAGAAAAGTCTGGAGTTAGGCACAAGTGTGTGCTACTTTCCAAATGTGTAATTACTGGAACACTAGAACACATTTTACACACATGTACAATCCCTCACCTGTAGGCACAACTGAAGGGTGAAACTTCAGGTCAAAAGTTCAAGGCAAGCTTCCATGCATTGTGCAATATGAATGCTGTAGAGGGGTTCCTTCATTCTCCTGAAGCTATGTTACTTTGCAAAGTATTACACTGAGCTATAATGTAGCACTTAGACCCTCTTGGAAGTGAATCACATATAAGGCGACTCTCCCGACACAACTATCATACCTTTACAAGGCTATGATGGTTTCTTCCACAGCAAAGCCTTCTCAATGTTCTCATTGACAATGAGAAACAGCTCTTTGTCCTTCGAGGAAAGCTGCCCCCGCAAAAACTCCATAAGTTCAGGTTCCTGCAGACCAATATGATTTATGAATATGATCTAGACTGAGTTTCCAAATTTAACATCTGTGGCCTAACTTTCCAGTCTGACAACCACATGCTATTTCTAATGCCTTAATAAATACCCAAATCTTTTACCTTTCCAATGCATTCAGGACGATCCAATTTCGAGTCAAGATTATAAAATACACCATTTATCCTCTGCAATGCAATCCAGTGCTTGCGCAATATGGGCAGCTGAATGAAACCCAGCTTGTATTCACTGGGGATGTTCAAGATGAATCCGTTAATGTTGTCGAGATTAAGGCACCATGGATCTCTTTAAACAACGAAAATTATACATGTTGCATTGTATTTTTTAATTAGTCATGCAGACTCAGATACTAGCAGACATTCTTTAGTTTTCTCATTTGTCAGTATACCTTCTTTTGTCAAACCAAACCGCTTCACAGCTCTTCAACTGCAAGGCAGACATGAGGACATTGATATCGTAATTGCCGAGCCCTAGCATACTTCTATGAGGATTGATAAGGCGATCTGGTGACAATCTAACAACATGGAAGGTGAAAGTCAGGTTACATTTCATGTAAAGCATGATTATGAGATGCAAAGCTGCTGAGATGGAAAGCAAAGCTGGGTACAGTAGCCTGTAACTGTACCGTAACCTGTTTACTGGACCAAAATCACGTCTCCATAACATGATTTTAGAAAACTAATATTTAGCTTAATGTCAGTGGTTATTCTGGCACTTCTTATACATGGAGATATACAAAACAGCACATGGCAGGCCGTGTAATCACTACGAATTTCTTGACTAAATTACTTCTGTTCAATACTACCCCTACACCAGTCACCTCGAAGATGCCTTTCCTTTCAAGGTCTTTGGTATCAACAACCAAGAACCACTGGTGTCCAACCCTCTCCGTTCTCAAGTCCAGTAAAGGTCGAAACTTATTACGCACCAAATTAATGGAATAAACGATATATAACCTGTTACAAATGTCATCAAGTTGGGCCTTGGTGTAGGTGGGGCCCTGAAAGAGGTTGTTTAGGGCGTGGAGGGCGCAGAGCTCCTTGATCTGTGAAATGAAGCAAAATTCATAGCTTAATTGCACACCCCCAAAGTAACTTCTCTTCCTGTCATTATTAACCTGCCTGTTTTTCGTGGTAAATTCTTTCCCCCATCCTGTTTAGGAACTGCTAGGACAACATTTCCGGATTTTCCAATAACCCTAACTTCCTCTATGCAACGCTCAGACTCGTCGACTGACTCGTGACATGTGACAATATACAACTTGGCGATAACACAAATGTCCGTTTTAACAGAATTGGTTTTCTTCCAGAACAAATCTTGTGAAAAAAAACTACGTACTTCTAGAGTTTAGAGTTTATAAACGAACATTCAATCAGGAAATAAAGACGTACAATCGCCATGTATATTTCGAATTGCACGCAAGCACGCACTAAACGCGATGTAAAAGCGCTTTAGCCTTGGAACGTACAATGTACATAATACTGATTCAAATTTTATTGGCGCGATATGCAAATTGTTGATTTCTTACATAATCAAACATTATCAACAAGTGGATTCAGCATTCAGCAAGGACATTTTTGAACCGACGCAATGTTATAATTGCTTCTACGATTTTCCTTACATGTGATTTGTCGTCGGATTTGCTGAAGTATTAAAATTTAAACTGGAACTTTATGATAATATATAATTTTAGCTCAGGAATAATTACGGTGAGGAACATTAATAACAGTCAAATGGTGGTACGCACTTCCTGTTCAGAAATTGGCACATTATTCGTCATGCCCAAATCATGTTTCAACGGAGGCCTATATTTTAAACCCTTTCCTCATGTTCAGGGAAACGAACAACATAGCCTGAACGCACATGGCCATGGCAAACACTGGTAAAATGCCTGCATGCATTCATAAACACTAATGACTATACAGTACGTGTATCTGGGGGTGTTTTCAGTGTAAACCTGTTTCACCTACGTTGACATGGCAAAGTTTACTTAAGTCAAGTCAAGGTGGGCAAAACGGGATTACATGCAAGACTTATTATTGCACGGCAATCAGCACAGGCTGCATGTAAACTGGCGACACTTTGAAAGCACGTCGATTATTGCAAGGTCGTTTGAAACATTTAAAAATAAACAGGACGACATTTTTTGGGCTTTCTCACATTTCGGTAACATTCTTAATCCAGAATGACCTATTACAAACAACTTCCACATCAGATTTTGGTTATTTTCATTTTGAAAACGACGTCATCTGGTTCTACATGTCATGTGAAGTCAATTCTCGAGTCATAAATTAGGAATCGGTCTATAATTACGTGTATCCACCAACTGTTTCTTGGTTTTCATCATCGACGCTTGAATAAAAATTACTTGTCACCACAGCATCACCAGTTAGATGTAGTGTTTCATCATCTTCCGACGAGTGATGCCATTCTTGCAATGGCAAAATTGATCCAGAAAATCAGAAATGATTCGATAAAAGTGTCACCAATAGCCATCCGAACAATATTCAGAATGAGCACACCAATTATCGCTGCCTATTTAAAGAGCAGGCCTAAATTGCAGTGCTGGAGGGAAAACTTTTGTTCGGTTTGGGTTACCGGTATAGGCGCACCTGGGAATCACGTGATGCCAAAATTGGTACCTAGGGGCAAAATGCTCGCCTGGCCAGTCATTATAAACATGCTGTGACGGGAACATTGTGAGCAAAGAGAGCAGATTGTTCGCGGGAGCAATTTGTCATCTGCAGTTCTGTTGCTAGTGGATTTACTGATTAGGTGACCAACGAGGATGGAGCAAGAAGCACCTGGGGCTCATAACAGAAAGGGCCTCAATGGTCCGGACAGACGATTGCAAAGACTCAAGTTTCCAATCTGCACCATTTTGGTGCAAAGTGCAATGATCGTTCTTTTGGCCAAATTTTCGGATTACCCAAATGATGGCCACGCAGGGGCCATAAGACGATGCCACCTGTCACGAGCATCTTCGGCTGCAGCAGTTAAAAATTACACATCTTTGGGATTTTCCCTGAATTTGACGACGCAATATCACCAGGGAGAGGAATGCAACCTGGACGAGGAGAGCGTCAACAGTTTCGGTCCACGTAAGATGACTTGAGCTTTGATTTCGTATCGAAAATGAGACTGGTGTTGAAGTAGGAATTAATCTGGGATGCATGAACAATGGTAAAATGAAGTCTGGTAGGAAGCATCGCTCACCAGTTGCTTGCATCTTAACATGATGCCCTCGGTGCTGCCACCTGGAAGTGCAATTGCGAAAATGGCCATAGATTTGAATGCATCTGGTGTGACGTGATTATGGTCAACACTGCACGTTATGTCGTTTTATGACGTTCAAATTGCATCACATGTTGAGATGCTTATGAATATTATCAATTTTCACTTATGCTTTGCATAATGAGACTGGAGTATGCAATCTGAAGGGTATGCAAATCTCCGGAGTTGGTAAACTTCATGTTTACGGACATTGGATTACAAAATATATAGGATCATTGACATACAGTAGAATATATTTCTGAATGTCATTGGAAGTTGCCATCGACCTCAGATGAACCTTGGCGGAATCGAGTCGTCAATCCTCATTCCATACCCAAATGTGCTAATTACTGAGTAATGTTTGCAGCAAGCAAATTTTCACACTCTTATTTGAGCATATAAAATCCGGAGACCCGAAGCAGGACTGACAAACACACTGATATTGCTACTAGAGTAACATATTTGTTAACTTCAAATGTTTTGAAACCACTTTTTGATAACCCCATAGCAGTTTCGTACAGTTTCGTTTTGACCCCGAAAATCCGAACACGAAAAAAAAATTACATGACGAAACATTTATTACAAAATATTTACAAAAGCCATCATGTATTTTGACGCTCCAGAGCGATATGATTCACCAATTCATGGAAACGTGTCTTCAAAACGGTAAATTACACGTTAAGATTTGTTTGTGAGGCACTTTCAAAACCTGCAACAATGGCGGCATGACGACAGCACTTAATGCATCAGGGCTGAGTTTGTTTTCATCACCGTGCCACTACATGATGGTCCAGAAATGAGTGAAGGGCAAAGGTCAACATTACCAAGGTTACCCACACCGAAACAAATAAATGTGGTCTGTGATTGCAAATTAACACAGCGAAACATGGTTGTTGCTGATCCATCATTGCATTGCAATGCATTGCAATATCAAGGAAATTGAATCATTTTTAAAACAAGCAATCGTGCACTTTTTGTAATTAAACATGACCTTCCATCACGCTTGCTTTTGTTCGCCGAAACTGTCATATTTGAAAAAAAACTGAATAGCAAGATGCTAATCGTGTACTGGAATTCTGCAAGCAGAACGAATATGCTTCCTTCAGAAAAAACACGCTTGTTGTGACCTTACAATCGAAAGGTTGTTTGATTTAGCGTATTTTTATGTTATTATAATCAATCCTTCGATTTTATTGGTCGTCAGATGTGCGTTTAAACTGCTTGGTCATAAAGATACGTGTGAAAAATTAATGTTCCTAAATTGACATCGCTGTAGTACCATGTAAAAAAAATCCTAGAAATTTACATGTAGCTATGAAAATCGAGCATCTCATTCAACTTTTCATTTGACCCACCCGACCCATTAAACTGAATTTAATGGCATTGGACCATTAGGGGACCAGATAGTGGTGACCCCAGATAGTTACCTTCCTGAACATAAAACTAATTCTAGAAATCATGTTATTTTAAGTACTTTCATTTGATAATTTCAAATTCAGTTGAAGCAAATCATTGCTGACTAATCCAGATTGCAGTTTTTCTTATTGCAATGGTACGAAATAACTGATCCAAATAAAGAAATTTCTTTTCTGAACCAGTGTCTGCAGTGATTCAAATTTGCTGCTCGATTAGTTAATGAAGCAAATAAATTAAAAAGAAATATGGAAAAATATCTAAAGCTGACGAATCCGTTGTCAATATTGAAATCAGTTCCCCTTCATCAGAGCACTAAATTTCAGGAATGTTAAAATTTGAGTACATGTAACATTACCGAATGAAGAAAACACGTGGGTAGTTATGTTGTGATTATCAAAGATGTTATTAACAACGATGACAAGGATTTTATTGGGAGCGAAAGGCTATTCAATGGATGCTGACATGCAAAATTTCTTCCATTTCAGCCTATCAGGATGCCCAATTTTTCATCGTGACCGGGCTAACACTGCTGTTTCTTGGAGTTCGTCATCACAGCTTGTCCACCATGGCCTTTAGCATTTATGTCATCAGCATCTCTTTACAATGGGCATTCCTATGCCGTGGACTTATAAGGCTGGATTCCCGTCTTAACCCCTTCAGGCCCAGCCCCGACATGTCAGTATTATTTGCACCATTACACATGTTTCACGCATGCATGCATTACGTTTAAATTACATTACTAACATCGTGTTATTGCCGCATGAGCTTATACATTTCCATCGTATCCAGTTCCTGCTGCAGGATTTCATCACTAAGATTTAAGTTTTACACTAGTGTGGAGCCAACATGTCATAAAGTTGTGCCAGGGGTACCAGACAAGTCATGCACTGATTCAAGTCTTGAGGAGGGTTAGTTTGGTATGGTTTTAAAAACAAAAGCCAGTCATGACCTGGATGAGAAACCTCGACTGTGATGCCGATTTGAACAAAGAATCAGGGACAAGCTCCAGTGCTGATGAGGCTTTTTGTCCTAAATTTAGCCAACAAAACAGCTTAATGTATACTGCTGTCTCATGGTTCCCAAAGAATTTCTGTCTTCAACCTCAAATTAACAGAAGGGCCTTGACTCACTTAATTCCCACGGAATACCAACCGAAATTTCTGTAGTTCACTCCATTTTTACCATGCTTATTTAAATTGAGTTTTTCGCAGCCAATTATCCCTATTCACATTTCATTAAATGAATGTGCTTTGTGACAATTGTAATTGTAGCTGTATTGATTACGTACATTTCCTCATGAAACCAGACAATTACTAATGTTCCCCTGACAACGGACAAGCAAAGATAATTATTGAACATTATTTATACATGCACAATTAATTGTATTTGGTCATCATTGCCATTACTCAACTAACTAATGCATTAAAATAAGTGATGAAGGCAATTACTTCTTTCAAGGAATTTGCATACTCACACACCATGTAAGTACTGTACATGCATGTGTGTGAATTACGTATGACATGCTGGACATGTAGTTAATGTGCTGATGCTATATTAACATTAAATTTTGATTTAAATATACATGTAAATTGCTATGTCTAAATTCTGTTAAAATATTTCCAGTTTTTCTGTGAACTGCTGCCTATTATTATCAATTCGTTGATTTTTGCAGTTTTGTCATCACTGTGTTCTTTGCGGCCGCCGTGCTCATTTCTTGGGGAATAATTTTAGGAAGAGTGAGCAAAATGCAGATATTAATTATGACAATGCTTGAGATTCCATTCGCCATTGTGAACGACTATATAATACTAGATGTATTTAAGGTAAGACTGTTTTCAGTTTGAAAACTGCACCAATGTACAATGTTCTTCTTATCATTTATGACCATAACTGTTACTTAGTCAGTCAAATTAACGTAAATCAATTAGTGACAACTGATTTAAAGTATAAAAATCAAAAAAATTAATTTTGCTGGGGGAAATCCAGACGGAAGGAATCAATTTGGATATAAGGAAAAAATGCATATTCGATTTCAGCTGTCAACATTGCAACGCCCCTTCCTTCTCATTTTAATATTAAGCAATAGCAAAATCTCATTAAAAATAATTCAAACAGGCCTAACATAAAAAGATCCATTTTTAGACCTGATTTGAAGAGGAAAAACCCAGGACGAACTGGCTCAAACGATACGTATTGCATTTAGGGTGAAGCAAAAATGTACATGTATTGTGTTTAAAAAACATGACAACTCACTAAACACTGGCATACTATACGGGTTAACATGCCATTTTTCTCAATGCATATTTTTCCTGGTAAAGTCGTGACTTCAGTACTCCACACTTTTCTTCAAAAATAATCAGAATCGAAAAGCAGGAAAATTGTTCTTGAAATTTTTTGAATTATCTTGTCATAACGATTTAGAAATGCACAATGTACAAATGTACATGGATCTGTTAATGTCTTTTGGAGATATGAAATGCCGTTCATTCCCGTTAGTTTTCCTGCAGGGGGCAGGATGTTGGTGTTACAGCTTATAAATTATCTTCAAACTAATAGTTTTCAGCTTCAGTTGATAAAAAACATCTTAAATCGAAATCATGCAATCATTTGGCCACGCACAAAAACAAGTGTTTTTTATCCTCATTTCGTAATTGGGGAAAATCCAAAAAGGAATCATTTCTTTGGAAGCGTTTAATTAGTGTCTTGTCTTAAGGAAAAATGTTACACATTTGCATGATTTCCGGCTCAAATTATACAGAAAACGATTTAGTCCATCTCCTCCAGTTCAGGCAACTGACAAAAAACAGTGGAAGCTAAATCATACAGATTAAAGATATGATATACCTGTATTAATGAATTTATTTATAAACTAAGAACTGATAGTGGGGAAGACATCTTAAGACAAGAGATAGATTATTGATACTGCAAATTTCACCCAATGTACTAATATAATCTAATTATATTATACATGTATTATATATTATAATAAAATATAAAAAATAATCTAATATAATGTAAATAATAAATATATTCAAATATTATAATAAAATAACATAATAATGTAGTAATATCATTATGACTTCTGCACTAATACCATATTTTGTCATTTCTTAGGTCAGTGATCCAGGTGGAGCTCTCATCTACAACATTTTCGGGACATACTATGGATTGAGTGTATCACGTATGTTATATGTCGAAGGAGAAAAATTAAACGAAGAAAAAAGAGAAAACACAGTCTACTCCGAAACTCTCGCATTCCTGGGCAAGTATTTCCTTATAATTATGAACCTGAAGTGTGATTTTTTTTTTATAAAAGTTATAGTCATGTATGCAAATTCAGCTGTTGTTCCTAAGTTTCCTCACTGTTATCTCTTCAAGGCAGTAATATACTTTGGGGATTCTGGCCGACTTCCATGGGCGCAATTTTCGCCAAGGGTCAGCGGCTTCGATGCATCCTCAACACGTACTTTGCCTTGACCGGAAGTGGTATAATGGGCACTGCGTTCGGTGTTCTGTTGGATCCCGATGGCAAACTGACCGCTGTAATTACATGAATTCCGCACTAAGATCGAGTATTTGTGACTTATTTTCAAATACCATCGCAAACTTCTGACTAATCTAATGTTGGCTTCCAGAGTTATGTTCAAAATGCGGTTTTGGCAGGTGCCGTTGCCATGAGCGGAGCAGCTGACACCATGATGGGAATCCATGCAGCAGTTATTGTCGGATGCATCGCAGGCATCATTTCTATGCTCACGTCATTTTATATCCAGGTATGACCCTGATTTGCCTTTCACTTTCTATAGCCGAGTTACAAATAATAATGGATTAATTTTCAGCCTTTTCTCGCCAGTCGATGGCACATTGTGGACACGGCTGCATCCCATACTTTGCATGGCATGCCAGCCATCTTTGGTGGGATTGTGTCTGCTGTTCTGGCATATCTGGCCACTGAAGATGAGTACGGTGAAAGGTAGTTTGCATCAGTTGTTATGATTGAAAAATTGGCTGCATTTCAAATTCAACGAAAGTTTAACAAATGCCAATGCAAAAGCTGCGCAGCGAATTATCCATTAGTGATCGCCATTTCCTTTGCAGCCTCTACATTATATTCCCTGCAAGGGCCCCTAAATCTAACACGGAAGATTTACTCAGAGTGCAAGCAATATGGCCAAATGTTAAACCAGGGGAAGGACGAACAGCATCTCTTCAAGCCGGATACCACATGGCTTGCATCGGAATAACGTTTGCCATTGCAATTGCGAGTGGACTGATAACAGGTAATGCAAATGCAGTCAAACCTCGTTATAACGAACTCGCTTATAACGAATTACTGTGATCACGAACAGTATTTTCAATCCCCGTCACAGCCTATACAGAAATAATGTTAATTTATACTGTTATAACGAATTGGATAA
>JAQFYZ010002722.1:0-15828 GCA_034695085.1 Cylindroiulus punctatus | reverse complement strand
TTCAGCTTTTCCTTGCTTTCAATATTAAATTCTAACGGAAACCAGATTTTGAGGTGTTAAAATATTACCAACTTCGTCATCATCGATGGAGGGCAGGGTTTTTTTTTAAAAGCGACCAATGACAACAGCGAGAGGAACCAAATAATTTTGTATTCCGCTTTGAAAAAAGCTATTTCAAATTTGATTTTAAAATTTGATTTTTTGTTAGTGAAAACGTTCAGTGTATGATCTAAACTTCGGTGAACGATAATGTGAAAACTAATTTTGTAATTGTATACAAGCTACCAAGCTACTTGGTTGGAGAGGTTCATTCACAAAATTAAACGAAAAAGCCTTACAGCATGCATGCAGGACGTTCAAATATTACGACATCAGGGTCAGTCAAATTCTAACGAATAATTACGGAAATCGAGTAGGATGAGTTGATCGAAATGATATACCAATTATTTGTTGAATCGGCTTAAAATCCATCAGTTTAGATCCAGTTTCACAGATAGTCTCTTGTTTACAAAATTTTCGAACAGCTTTTCGCTAATCATGACATCATCATGGTGGGGTCTGAGATCATTCTGGCATCCAAAAATTACGAAGAAGTGACGACAATTTTTCTTGTCCCTAGCATAAATTTCATCAAAAAAAGACACTGATATGCATGCACTTGTGGAACACCCAAGAGATGGCGCGCCAATCGCCAGTGGTCAACAACCACTGACGTCTGTTTTCAAATAGAATTTGAAGGCGCGTGGTACCGCGGCTCGCGTGTGTTCCCAATGGCTCGATCATTCGACATTTATATTGCCTTCGAGAGAAGAGGTTGTTGCGCTCAGTCATGAGGATTTTGTGAGTTTTACGGATTTTTGTGGACGTATCCCGCACTAGAGCATGTGAAAGATACAACGAACAGGCAATTCTCGTCTTGATGTTGACCTGACCCGACGAAAACTTTCGTCGAAAGTATCGTAAAGTAACTTGCGAACTGGTCGAACTTGATGATGGAATAGGATCGCGTTGGAATTCTCATCCGTTGATTGTGCTTAGTTAGCTTCAGTACCGTAGTGTTAGTCGATTCAACGTATATCCCGAAGCCTGCTCAACTTCACCATAAATTTCGTACCCGAAAAGCCCGGAATGTAAAAATTTGGGCCGAAAACTATTCCATTCCGATCCAGAGTTTCGCTCGATTCCATTCATCATGAAAACAGCAGAAGTTGCAACCGATAAGCCATCGACCACGGGGTAAGTCCTAGTATAACTATGAATATGAACATGACATGAAATTTGATATTTCGAAATGGTTTTCATAAACTTTAGTTTTTGGGTAGATGTGTAAGGATTCCATCATTTACACCCAGGAAGTGCCAAAGTGAACATTTCTAAGACCTGGCTTACAACACAATTGAAGCCTTTTCTGTGTCATATCAATGTAGGGGTCTTGAATGATGTCTGCTGGGTTGAGCAACTCGTCTTTTGACCCCGGTTTCAAGCACCGGGCGTAAAAGACCGGTCTTCCAGTTACTAGCTCGCTCCCTCGCAGGGGGTGAAACTTTACTCTGTTCTGTACCAGGTACCGAAATCACAAAACGCTTATGCGGTGTTATTTTAACAAAGATTTCGTAAGAAGTTAGGAAAGGAATTCGAAACGTTCTTGCCGGGCACTCACGTACCGGTATGATTGGCATTACTGACTAGTTAAAAAAAACCTGGCTGAAAAACTCAGCGGCAAGCGTGCATGTGGTCAAGAAAGCTTTTTTCAAATGCAGGAAGTGGATGGTTAACCTGAATGCACTTGAGGCCATTTGGAACGATTATTAAAACCCATGCCTGGTTTTGATGCTCTGATCCAGCCATTAAAACATGTTGGCAGACATTATCTCCCTAATATTATTTCCAGAATGGGTACCCAGTACGCAGTCTCTAATTGGCCTCTAGAATGGCCTGAATTGCATGGTGGCAAACAAAACGAGTGCACGTTTCACCAGAATTTGGAGAGCATAAGTGGGCTCATATAACTGATAATTAAGCCCTGTTTCAGGTGTTTGTGTGTCATCTCATCGATCTGAACAAGGTAGTCGAGGAACAGCAACTGGTTCAAACGCCAAAACGTTACCAATCTTGGAAGTACACCAGCTATTACACACATAACCAGATTGCAATCGAGCGTGTAGTCAAGCTTCCTGATTATCAAGTCGGCCTATCGCATAATAGTCTCATTTGTGCATAAACAGTACTGCACCGCTACTGGTGTGCACTTTGGGAGGGGGCCAACGGTACTCCCTTGCTTTGTGAAAGGGAACACCCATGAATTTTAAAATTGGATAATGCTTTCCCACCCGCCAGCATCATCTCTTGTATCAGATTTCATTCTTCTGCAAGTGTGACGATGTCGCGAAGCACCGTGCTTCCGGTTCCTGCGTGAGGTAGCCGTGACGTCCCATTGGACAATGCACAATGATCCATGGATCGAATGATGGCTTCTTGCATGACAGCTAATACAAAGCCTCAGGTGTCAGCTGCTAAACAAGGATAACCTTCGCTTACATCTTTAAAAAATATTTTTGGCATGGAATTTGAAGCCGCAAAATTCAGCTAGAAGTTATCATGTCATATTTCGCGCTATTCTGCGCAGCATGTTCAAACGGTTATGAATGGTGGTTGTTCCTAATAACATTGTGTACATGTTAATAGATAATTGCAATCTGAGCCCTATTCCACGAAAGTTACATGGATTGTACTTGTAGTGGATGAAATTATACATGTATTTGCATGTTTACACCAAGTGTAAATTGCAGTGTTCAGGTAAAAACATTTTGCACCTTCACAAGCCCATTATTCCAGTTCATACATTTTTTGGAATAGGACCTTAGCGTTTCATCTGCACTTTTGAGTAGTTAGAAGCAACGTTCTTGCTCTGAGTGAACAAGGATTCGAAGATAAAGGTGTGCGTTATTCAGCATGTGTTATTGTGCTGGTTAATTTGTCATCTGTAATATATAGAAATTGTTGTCAAAAACACGAAAGCTACACAAGCCTCACAAATTGTATACATGGATCTTGAGCTTGGTCTGGTGGTAGCTTTAGCATGCTAGTCTAAGAAATTGAACACGCTTTGTAATAATTAGTAGGCCTATGTCATTTCAGTTCTTTCTTCCAATCGTAATATTCAGTTGCACGGAGTTCTAATGTTCTATAATTAGACAACCCCATAATTAAGTCTTTGCAGATGAAGGACGGTTTTTGTGTGTGAATCAGTTTACTGAATTACGCTCGCTTTCATAAAAAATCAGTTGCGGAAGTCCAACAATGAATTTAAATAAGTTCGTTTTTTTGCTGGTAAGAATGAAAAATCCGAGCCAAGGCTGTCTGAGTTTCACCTCCGAATTCACTAGCTCAGGATGATACACACACCTTCCTTATTCAGGTAGTCAGTTTACATGGTCGTATACAAATCCCACAAGAACTTAAGTTTGTTTTACATCCATCGTTATTCTCATCGAACTTTCGTTTTATTTACATGTATTTCATTGAAAACGCGAAATGTCAACTCTGTTCCCATAGAACTTAGCACACACCCTTTGGCTACTTCCTCGTAAACGGAATAAATGTGTGGATTTTTCGTGAAGATGTCATCTTAACCTACTTGCAGCTTGTTTGGCAACAATTGGGCTTCCAGCTGAAAATATGTACATCTAACACACTACATGTACACGTATATGGGCATTGTCAAACGCAACCAGCGAGGCGGTAGGAACTGTCATTCCAATCCCCTTATAGAACTCCGAGCACATTCGGATCCGTACTATTGGTCTTTTTTCTTGCATGCCATTCGACGTTGAAATACTATTCCAAAGGATAGCTGCATGAAATTCACTTTTACAATGATGTTGGTGTTCACCCCATTGAGGTGGCAATTACCAAATAATATTGGGCTGATGGATTACACCCCCCTACCACATTGCATGTGACGTGCTGCTAGTAGGGTACTGAGTTGAATTGAATTGAATATAGTAATTGAAAGCTTCGACCATGTTATCACATAATTTTAATTTTCAAGGCCTGTAATCATTTGTTAATTCAATATTTTCTCAGGGCAATTGCTAAGCAAATTTTTTTTTTGCATTTTATTAAATGCAATGTAATAATGAAATTATTCATTGAAATTGTTCAAAAATGCTTCAGCACAAATTTGGGTTGGTAAGATTTTTTACGGGTCTGTTATATCCACTTAGACAATCAAGCCAGGTAATGCTGCAAATGGTAAAAAGCAAGCAGACATCACTTTTTTGGGGCTGTAATTATGATGAGAAAGCACTATGGCAGTTGCTTGGCTATGTGGAAAATGCGTTTTTGTTTTCGTTTTCTTAGTTTTTGGGAGCGTTTCATTCTAACAGTTAATGAATTGTAGCCAACACTCGATTTCGAACTGTTTGCCTCAGTTAACACGCCTTTAGGACATTAAACTCTTCCTACCTTGCATCGAATATATTGTAGCTTAGTTATTTTTAAAGACATGAGTTAAAAGATATGATAGGCCTACTTCGAATTTATTAAATAACTGACTTCAAGGTGAATTTGGTCGGATATCTTGTGGTTGTGGCAGTTGGCATCGCTGCATAGCAGCTATTTTCTTCTACAGGTGGTTTAAACTCTCAGAAATCAAGAAATAACTTCGTGATGTTAAAAAAAACCTTGCCAACAATGATAATAATATGTATGGGAACAGGTGTACAAGCAACGTCAACGTCCTACTCTAATTGATAGAAATAAATAATGTTGGGTATATCCTTGCAAACTTGTAATTTAGGTAGACTAATATAAATTTCAGAAACCAAATAAAACTAAATTGATTATATGCCACCTTTTTTGTCTAGTGGTGCTTATATGCTGCATCGTCTATCGAAAAAAATATTTCAAATGTAGCTGCTCATATGTAGAAACCACACACTCGTAAATGCATTATTTAATCATCAAAACAATATTTTTAGGCCTCGATAAGTGTAATGACGACCCTGGAAAACTCGGATAACTTCGTTTTCAGAAATTTGTAGTCACCATGGTTGATACAGCATTTACTAAGTTACTGCTATCCATTTGGGTTTAAAGGATCCTGTTTAAATAAAAAACGAATTCAGGGGTGCGACGAACGACTGAATTGTACATTTTCTTAAAGTTTAAATTCTATTTTATAAAGCGCTTGCTTGGTAAATCTCCTCCCTCATCCTCCGGATATCTTTTGTGCATTGTCCTCGCTACTTTTACCAAGACCTAATTAATATCAAAGGCTTTCAACTAATCGTGTATGTTAGGTAAATGATGCACTTTTACTCGTGTTCTGCATAAGTGCTGTTGCAAGATTTTATGGTGTACGCTCACATCACTGATGAGATACAAACAAAATTTATGTGTTTTTGGGCGTCCATCTATAACTTTCGCCCCCTTTAGGAATGTAGACGTGGGCTGCGTATTATTCAATCCGTATAACCCAAATGTCAAGGTACGAAAAACGTTTATAAAAATCGGTTTATTAGCCCGATTCATCAGCTTCTCGGTCAAACCGTGGTTGGTACAGGTACTTATTGCTGGAATGAGTGTGGGCATAATGAGGAGGATATGCGTCGTCATTGTGCAATTCGATTTTTCCTTATGCTGTCCAAAACAAGAGAGATCATGACTGAGAATGTGCTGGAATTTGACATCCCAATTCTTGAATTTCCCTGGTTTATATTTCGTCAAAATGTATGCCGATTTCATGCGAGATCGGCTGACCGTGAGGTGTTTGGCGAAAACATTCTGCTCAAATTTAACACTCCATTGTTATGTGTTTCCAATTGTTATTTCAGCCACGTTCCCTGCCAATTCAAATTAATAGTGCCGAAGAAAGTGGAGAATTTGTTAGGAAATCTGCCAAGCTTGAATCGATTGTTTTTGGGCTAGCCTCTTTTGTTCCCTTTAAATGTGCGTCAAGGTTGTGCAAAGTGTTATGTAATTCAGATTAATTTACCCACGAAATTCAATATCAGTCACTCACCACCGAGTACTGACTTACCAGGGAGTAGGGCACTCAGCACTATCTATAGACTAGACCAGTAGACCCTTTTCTTCAGTTGCATAGCACATGTTTTCAATTACAGTGTACGTAATGGGCAAGAATCTATATGATACTTCAACTTAAAAACACCAGCCCTGTATTTATAATGGGCGGGCCTAAGTTGAAGTTTTCTTGTCATATACAGGGTGGTTGGCCATGTTGGACCTTATTGTCATGATAACTGTTATCATGAACTTTTGTAACTTTGTAACAATGCAACTTTTATTCCAACTCTGTCCTACTCTGCAACTACAACATACAACATTTCCAGTTAGATATCAGATTCAGATACTCCATGACCGACTGTTCGATTGTCAGATTTCCGAAGCATTTTCGTGCTATTGACTGGTAATTAACCTCTCCATGAAACATCCTGGATGGTGGGGAAAATAAGTGCTCACTTTTCAACAATTAGTAAAGATATCTTTTGCGTAATCGAAGACCTGCACTTCCAATTTCACCATAACATGTTAAAGTGGAGATGCATTTCCAGACCCTATTGCAAAAGAATTTGCAATCAAAGTTATTTCTTGATGACTTTACTGGAAAAAAATGTTTGTTTGGGATCATCAAACACATTGCTGGTGCAATGGTATTTAAAATTTACCATGCATTGAACAGAATATTAGAAATTAGTGCACATTCAAAACGCTTTGCAAAAGTCTAGCGATTTCCCAATCCCAGCACTCAGTCTTCCAGCAGCTCCATCTTGGACCATCCACCCTCATCCTCGATTAGGAATATCCCAAAAGATGTTTTCCGTGAGAAACAGTGGATTGGTGGCAGTCAGAATGATATGATACTCAAAGAATTGAAAAACTTGTGTTCAAAATCTGATGTTAAGACATGTTTCAAGGCTTATGACAGGGAAAAGGAACATTTTGTTCACTTTTGGATAGCTCTAGTTGCAAGGTACAATAGTCCAGACATTCTAGAGCAATGCATTTGTTGAGCGTGGTTTCTCTATCAACAAAGAAACTGTCGTGGAAAATCAGTTAAGTGAAACTTTTATTGCTCAAAGGCAAGTAAGTGTATGATGGTATTCAGGCTATATGTGGAATTTTTGAGGTTCAGGATATTCCCAAAGCTATGATTCTTAGGGTCAGAAATTCAAGAGCTTTGTATAAAGAATCATTGCAAAAAGGAAAAAAAGAGAAAATTTCTAAGGGATGTGAGAATGTCAGTAAGAGGCGTCTTACTGAAGAAGTTGAGAGTTTGCAGCGTAAAAAACTAAAGGTGTTGGCTGAGAAGCAAAAAGAGCTTGATGATTTTGAACAGCAATTTGTTCTTTTATGAAATTGGCTCTTTTCTCAAAATAGGATTTATTTGTTTTTCCTCCAGATATTGTTATTGGACATTTGTCCAAAATAGATCTGAGTTGCCCGTGTAACAAGCAGCAGTTATGTTGAGTTTGATAATGCTGTTTTTCATATTCTTTGAAAATTGCTTGTTCAAATTTGAAAACACCAAATAAAGTTTTTTACGAATCATTATGACTAAAAATGTGTATGCATTAACGAGTAAGTTTTGGTCAGGGAATTTTGGGATTTAGTGGCCACCCTGTAAGAGTTACGTGCTGTAACCATATAAAGCCATTATGCGTACAAAGCCGTTATGCGTGCTTTATTTTCACCAAAAAATGGTAACGGCCTGTCTTGTAATCAAAATGGCCATTTTGGGACGTTCAAACAATTTGCTATACACCAATGTGCACATTGTACATCGACTTCTGGCATCATTTGTCAGTATTTTGTTGCCCCCCTCACACTTTGAACGCCCATTTATTAACGACAGCGCCACCGTGTGGCTAATCAAGAAACGAGAAGTTGTGAATTTCGTCAGCTGGGCGAATTAGAGAATGAGAATCGACGTGCTAATTAAGGACATCCAATTAAGGATGTTTCGGATGGGTTAATGAAGAGGGCTCGTCCAGCCAGCCACTCATTAGTTGAAATCCTATCAAAAGCTCGCATTTTGACATTCGCTTTGAAAATCTGGTTTGAGGTTGCACTGTAATGGACAAACGCCAAAATTCGGGAATCAAATTAAGTTTTCTGTTTCATTGTTTTTGATTTCAATTATTTCAACCAAATAGGTTGTCTTTCTTGAGGAAAATAAATCCAAGGATTTATAACTTTAATAAAATATTTTTTACAATATGCATGTAAATACAGTGTATATGTATTTAAAAGGGAACGTTTGCTGTACTATAACATCCAAAAATCGTGATTTGGGTTACATGTATTTGTGTGTGGAAATGCACTTACCGTCAGTACATCCGGTTTCGTCAGCGCTCAGGTACCCCTGGCGACAGTCCCGTGAACCGTCACACAGGTATTGGGCGGAAATGCAGCGATTGTGATAAATTCCCTTGCACGTAATAGTGGTTTCCGCTTCGCAAATCACTACTCCTGATGAAGATATTAAAAAACGCTTGTTAAAATTGACTTTTAGCGATAGTTGGTCCTTATCAAACAACGCGCGAAAAAAGCGCATTAAAGGGATTCACGAGGGATTTGGAAGGCGAATGTTTCTCTGAAATACATTGCTTCTATTCTGAAAACAAATTAGAAGAAAAACTATACTGTATATTGAGTTAAGTATGCAGTTGAGATGCAATAGTTTGTGACGATTTGCGACAACAAAACGGCGCCAACAGATGCGTATTTGTGATGTTTTGCCAATGGTGTTTCGCTTGACGATCACCGCGCCATCTGTGAGGGCTGATCGCAACACAGCAACAAAATGGCGCCGAATGATTACTTCCTTCTGTAGCGGGCTAAGTGGTTTCTTTTCGCGTTATCTTTAGAATACTAATTTAAATAATTACTCATTTCGAGCCCATTATTCCGAAATGTAAATTAATGCAATTTGGTCAAAATGTACAATTACAATTTTATGAAAAACCTCTCGGGAAATCTCCGGTAATTTTTCCACGACGAGGCCAAATTTGGTCATTAAATTTTCCACGTAACGCATTGGCGCCTACTAAGTTCATTTCCCAAATTTTTATCATTTTAGGGAATTGCTGAAAATCCCTTCGAGCAGCGCCGCGCATGCGCCCCTCGTGGAGCACTTCCGGAAACGTCGAAACGATTTAAAATTAACGAAAATGGGTTTTGCATTATGCATTACGATGCGCTGAAACATTTTAGGCGATTCATTTGAAGTAATGTTGAGAAAGGTAGACGAAAGGGGAAAAAATTGAAAGATGATGGTAAAAATGAAGCGAAATTACGATTTGTGCTAAACGTGTACATTCCAGTTTTCGCAAAATTAGGGAAAACTGCAGTTTATTTTTAATTTGTTTCAATTTAATATTTCATAACCGTTTTATATTAAGTTAAAAAAATTCATTTTTTACACGAAATGTATACACAGCGCACATAAAAAACTTCAGAAAAACCAATCAACATTTGTTGTATACAGAAGTTTTACAAATTAAAGTTAGCCTTGCATTTTTTTATACATGGGGCCATATCTCGCATTTTATATTTCATATCAAAGCCGACTTTTTTCCTTGGTTTCTACTTTTTGAACTGATTTACATCGATTTTTTCGCTGTTCATGCCAACTGATGAGGACGAAAACATTACTGATGTGTACACTGTAGAGGACGCTGACGTCGATTTGGGTTTTTTATTTTACTTTATATAATTGGGTTCATTCTAGCGTTTACTAATTGAGTTGGATCGACCAATTCGACCCCCATATGGGGTAAATTTCCTGCTTTTGAGACAATGGGGACAAAATGGGCACCCCGCGGGGCCGGACCTAGTGATGTCACGTCGGTCACCGGGGGGGTGGGGGTGGACAGGGGTCAACCGTCCATCTCGTTACCAGAGACACAAGATCGATATGGATTTGGGGGTGATGTGGTCGATATTGGGAAATTGGGAAGAAAGATAATGAACTGGTCAATTTGGGGGCAATGCCAACAACGTCCTTGCTGTTTGCGAAGATATAAATACGGCGCGACGGATGTTGACATTATTTCGTTCCAACGCAATAAGTATTGTGGGGGAGGGGGTATCGAATTATGGGCACCAGTGCACAATTTGGATTTTCGAACGAAAAGTTTTTGCGCCAATCGTACTTTTCTTGAAGAATTTAATGTTTGTTTTCGTACTTTATGAATGCCTCGTAGAATATTATGCTGTTTTCGTGATTTTCTTGTAGAATTTCATGTGATCTTTTTTTTAATTAAGGAATTTACTCAACTATTTAATTTTAACTGTACTCATTTAGTGGAGTTGATATATATGTATATGTTAAGGGGGATGGATAGTTCTTTGCTGAGCAGACGAAAATAGCCTCCTATGCATGCAAACTATAGGCACTTTCCATTGAGCTATTTAATTAAATTAACACGAATAACAACAAACTGATTATTGGCAAGCATAAAGATGAGTTAAAACTGTTCTGTAACAACTGAAATGTGGTTGCTTTCGATATTTATATGTGAAAAGGCGACTTTATGAACAAAGCTGTCGAGGCTACCACCACTACAAGCGCCATCTCTGGACAACATTTAGCAACAGAACCACATTTTAATTAGCTGTTTTTCACATATAAATATCGAAAGACACAGCATTTCAGTTGTTACAGAACAGTTTAAATCATCTTTATGTTTACAATATTCAGTTTGTTGTTATTCGTGTTAATTTAATTGAAAAGCTCAATGGAAAAGTAACAATATATCGTCTGCTCAGCAAAGAACTATCCATCCCCCTTAAGTGTGGTGAATTATATACATGTATAAAGCCACTGTGGACTATGAGATGGATCATAAACATTAATTTGCCTATCGACAGGCTTTCCCTCACGGCTCGTAAGCTGGCAGTGATTGCCTGGTTGTTAGGGGCTGCTAAATCAGAAATTTTATTTTAACTTTGTTTTGGTTAGGTTAGGACATATTCGTCATTTTAGTCACTTTCCGTCAAAATGTCGTGGTTTCAATGTGGACTATGAGATGGATCATAAACATTAATTTGCCTATCGACAGGCTTTCCCTCACGGCTCGTAAGCTGGCAGTGATTGCCTGGTTGTTAGGGGCTGCTAAATCAGAAATTTTATTTTAACTTTGTTTTGGTTAGGTTAGGACATATTCGTCATTTCAGTCACTTTCCGTCAAAATGTCGTGGTTTCAATTCAAATCCATTCGAGGTTTCTCTTACCTTCCACAAGGTGGTATTGGCGCCCACAGTTGCGTTCGTCTTCGCAATTGTCGACGCAATCGCAAACGCCGTCGCAAATGTTTCCTTTGGGAATGCACCTCGTGTTGCCACACTGGAATTCCTGTTCGGTGCACGTTCTACCTATCGAACAGAGGAATTTAGAACGAACGCCACGCTCCCTGTGCTAAAGTAATCTATGCTAACACCACTAGAAGGTTTTTTTCTCTGAATTTTGCCAAATTCCTGTTAATTCTGCTCACAGTTGAGTTCGTCAGCGTGGTTGTCCTTGCAGTCCGGCCAGCCATCACACTTGACCATCTGATGGACTCGACTTCCGTCGCCGCATTCGACGAAATTTTCTGAAAATTTTGAGAGACAAATTTTTGGCAAATTTCACGTGTTAAAATGTCGGGTCGGTTGGGAGCTAAATGGCCCATTGAAAGTGCGTTGTGACTTTGGGGACACCCTGCATAACATTTTATCATTTTCTGAAACAATTTCTTCTTTTTTAATCAACATATGAAATTATTTTTTTTGTTAACATTACCAGAGACTTGCGTTTTATGGGATGTGCTCTTTGACAACTTATGGACATGTTTATGATATTAATAAAAACGATAATTCTATGTTTGACCTTTTATTTTGCTTTATGGGCGATAGATGGCAGCACCTGCCGCCAGAATAGGAATATAAGAGATTTACTGTCGTTAGCAAAATAAAGAATATCTGGAAAAATTCTAAAAATGAAATGTCTTTTCATTTTTATATTGAGCTGATGGATTACTGTCCCCCCCTCCCCCCTACCACATGGCACACCACGTGCTGCTAGTAGGGTACTGAGTTGAATTGAATTGAATTGAATTTTATATAGCACAGGAACTTACTATCAATATGCTTATAAAGTTTGAATTAAAACATTTAGTTTCATTTTAAATTATCATATCTGTCCATAATTATCACAATTCAGTTGCAAAAAATCACTTTCAATTGGCCTTAACGTAAATAGTTCGAATGAGCCTAGGGGTTAGGAGTTGGTCGCCCAATGCCACCGGAAGCGGAAACGGAAGGCAATGTGCAGTACATGGAACTGTAAGGACTAGAAAACTGTTGCGTGGATTTGCCCTATGTGCCAAACCCGCCCCCAAGGTTGCCATGGGATACGCTGGGTATGACCCCTAGCTAAGTCTTGAATGAACTTAAATAATTTTTACTTTTGATGTCGCAGTATATTTCGTCCGATTGGTCCTTGCAATCATAGATTCCATCGCACACAAAACCGGCCCTGATGCACTCCATGCTGTCGCACTGAAATTCACCAAAGTAGCAGCTGCGAGGAGCTGATTTGGACAGGATTAAATTTAACGGGAGCTCGGTTGGTGCAACCGACCGGATGTCCACTACTCACCGCAGTTCATTTCGTCCGAATCGTCACCGCAATCGTCGTTGAAATTGCACATCAAATTGTCCGGAATGCAGTAATGGTTTTTGCACTTGAAATACGGAAAAAGGCAGGAAAAAGTCTCTGAAAAAGCAAACACAATTGGTCGGAAACTGCCTGAGAAAGGTCGCTGTAGGAAGCGTGTCGTTGTCAGAATTCAATTCACAGTCAGCACCTGCGATGTCATGTGGTGGGGGTTGAATTACACCAGTAGAGAAAAGTGACATAAAAAGTAAGGAAAATTTTTTATGAAGATACTGTCAACATTTTTGCAGAAATTTACACTTTTATATGCCCATTCTTCTTATGTCAAAATACCCCAGAAATGAAGAAGTCACAATATTGCTTTTTTAAAGAGATTTTTTCCCTCAATTCCACATGAATATTATAGAAAAAATGAAACGTGGTCAGTGGTCATCTCGTTCGATGAAAGGGCTGAGAGGTCACACGTCGCCCTTATCTGAGACCACTGTCATCTTAAGGTCCTTTGAGTTTTCCATGGTCTACTGGTCCTTCGCAAGCAGCTTGCCAATTATTTTCTCGGCTTTGTGGTCAGTTTGGTCTTGTGTGGTCTGTGGTCATCTTGTTCGAAATAGGGGCTAAAGGGGTAACGCCTTCCACCACGCTAGCTTCCCTAAATCCCTTATCTTCGAAGACGTCCAATTCCCTTGACAAGGTCCTATTCTTGCAAAGATGGCGTCAGTTGTTCGATACTCAAACAATACGTTTATTTTCGTTCCTTCTGACAATGCAAATCCCCTCTAGACCCTTAAACGTCCGCCATATAATTTCCCATTGGGACGATTTCTATTTCTGTAATGTCGCCATTTTTTCTGGTTTGTTATCTATCAATCCCGTCTTAAATAAATAGCTGAATCCGAAATCCTCTCCTCGGTTTTCTGGGCAGTCTTTCAATCCATTATTTATCGTATTACCCTTTCGTTATTCGGGGTTTCGAGTCACGTGAAGTTGATAGGACATCTACATGCAATGCCACGCTTCTATAGTATTGCTTTAAATTATCTTTATCTTCGTAATGAATTAGCGCGTATTATAACGATGAGTTGATCAAAAGTTTGCTTTCTGCTTATAATTTTACATTAGATTGGAGTATAATGTCGAAATAGTTTTTAATGAACTGCATTATCATGGTCCCATTAAAAATAATTACAATTATAATAAAAAATAAAGGTGTAACTATTTTTGGCCTTTAGCTACGGTATAACGAGACTTGTTTTCCCAAAATATTTTTAAAGATTTGAATACAGGGTTCATACAGTTTATATACAGGGTTAAATACAGACTTCACCTTGAAAGTCAGGGAAGGGCAAAATAATCATGGAGAATCAGGTAAAATCACATTTTTGTTGGAAATTCAGGGAAAGTCAGGAAAAACAATGATGTTTGCTGGTAAATCAGTCAGGCTATTTATATAGTCTGTCACATCTCCCCTCTCCCTCAAATACTAAAATGGTGAAAACCATTTTTTTGCGAAAATTTTGCAGAATTTTGCATATTTTGGTTAATATTTATTCAACATTTTTGCATTTTTTTTTTCCAAAACTTCGAAAATCGGTTCATTTTTTGATTATTTCATCTAATATAGTTTTCGCGTAATTTTACATTATACATGTGGAAAATTCTTTAAAAAACCACCTTGTATAAATACACAACTTTTAAGTCTGGGAAATTGACTTGGGTTGGTCAGGGAAAGTCAGGGAAAGTACTTTGTATATCTGAGTATGAACCCTGAAATATCTGATTCACGTACTAAGCAATGGAATGTCAAAGTCTTAAAGTTTATATTTTTGAGTTTCAAACTGTTGTCTATAGATAATGGCGGTGTAATGCTATTTACACGAGTGAATTATTGAAGTTAGCCCTGAGCGCCCCCTATAAACAGAAATAGAGACTATCGAGGAAAATACATGATGTGCCCTACGTCATTTCAAGGTATTGACGTCACAGCTCCTTCCGTTCAAACGGCCAATAAAAAATCGAGGTCGTAACCCCGGCCCGTGAGCGTAGTGAAATGCTTATATTTCATCTCAGTAATTTAATTATTCATTAATAATTCTTCATGCTCGTTGAGGGCATAGCGTGCTGATCAATACGATTAAATTAATAATTGAAAGAAAACGGAGATTGAGGTTTATGTAAGAGGTAGCAGGGAAGAAGAGCAAACAGAAAACTACTTTTAGCCTGAAATTTTCATTTCAATTATTTTCCAACAGTGATCAACCTAAAGAGATTTCGCCACCTTTAGTTATAACAACTAATAAAAACACCGTAAAGTTAGGTAACGCCTTAAATTTTTAACCCTGGGTTACCCGATATAATTTTAGCATTACATGTACACGTTATTTTTATTGACGCTATGGGAAGCTAGCGGTGATTGTGCCAACCCTCAAGGGGCAGCATCTGATTACAGGGGCGCCCCATGAGTCGTCCTGAACCTAAAAACTTGATTGTAATCATTTAACTTAACAACCCTCTTTCCCTTATCATTTTCCTCGTCGTCTTATCTCTCCCACTTTTCGTCTTTTATTCGCAGTTTCTGCCATTTCACGAGAGTTTGAGGAAAAAAATACGAGACTCTTAAATAAAAAAACTCGTTGCTTTTTATCGGTTTTGCTCGTTAAAAAAGTGCTATCGATTTCCAATTATCGTTGGTTTGAATTATCGTCAGACGACGCATTATTTCGCATTTTACTCCTGTCTCTCTTTTTAAGTTTTTCGTCAAAGCAAATTAAATCTTATATTTTTCCTACCAAATGCCAGGGGACCGATGCATTTTTTGCAAGTTTATTTAGTTAAACCAAGCCCAATGCAGGAATATCACCGACTAAGGCCTTTTTGTTGGCATTGGTATTCAAATTACATTTCCAGCCAACCTTTTGGCAAAATTACAGAGCTGATAAAACTTGAGGAATTTCAAGGCTTTACTTTTGAAAGAGATTCATCCAAATTTGCTCTCCTTGAGCATCTCCATCCTTTTCATCTATGTTTCTGACGACTTTTTGAACAGCCCCTGCGCTACCCTTCCACCATTTAAGGCCCATCACAAGTGCGTTGTGACTTTAGGGACACCCAGCATAAAATGTAGATCAACAAACACGCCTTTCCTA
>JAQFYZ010002721.1:0-15830 GCA_034695085.1 Cylindroiulus punctatus | reverse complement strand
CGATCACTAATATTGTAAGTAATTGTTTCGAATCGGTAAAACTGACATTCTTATTGCCCGTGTAGGGGCCGCATAACGTTCACATGTACACAATTCTTGGTTTAGATTTTGTTTATGGCAATGCAACTGTACCAGAAGGGGCTACATTGCTTGTTGCATCAAGAATTTGCGAAACAATTTGCCTAGCATTGGCAATGCTATGGAGCCTATTCTAGTGTAGCTGTGTAACATTGATTGCAGCAGCGCACACTGAAACAAATAATTATATGATAACGTTTTGCAACATCCTTACACCCTATGGATAACATAAAACCTGCTTACATGTTTGTAATGTACTAAGGCCAACTGGTACATGTACATGTATCATGAATGCTAACTCTGAGGCAGATGTAACGTTACATAACAAGTTGACAGATTTACCTTTTCATGTTACGATTTGTTATATGCGGTATTGTGGAGTTATTTTGCTGACGATACACCCAAGTATACATTGTATGCCTGCTGCAAAAACCCACTTCTTTGCTATCAAGCAGTCATTTTCATGCCGAAGAATCTTCTTTTGGCAACATTTTGTAAACATTTTCGATTTATCGGACATTTTCGTTTCAAGCGCCAATATTGCTTGTTTTAAAACCTCTGTGAAAAATGTAGGCTAGTGTAGTTATAGACGCTACGATTCAATCTGCTGCGCCTTGCCTAACTGTCTATTTTCGTCTTGTTATGCGCACTTGACTTACAATTCGGAGTTTTTGTATTTTTGGGCAATCTGTATGCATGATCGTGAAGTTTCTTTCCCAACACGGGTAGGTTGTTATATGTACCGCCTTTGTTTCATTTTGGCAAATTATCAAAGATTATTTTGAGCTCTTCCATCGGTGATTGTCCTCTATGCAGTTTTTTTTTTCATGATGAACTTGAAGCTAATGCTAACTTTGGCAAACAATGTTTAGTTATGTTTCTGATACTGTAGTTATAAATCTGATACACTGTATTTCTTAGGCTCCTTGCTGCGGTCAAGTCTATACCTGCCGTTTTTGTCACGATGAAAAGGAGACCCACTCATTAAATCGCAAAGAAGTTGTAGAAGTTGTGTGTTTGAGCTGTACCACAAGGCAAAAGGTAGCCTATATGATATTTTTAATATTCAAAATGCAGGGCATATATACAGTACCAATATCACTGTGAATTTCTGTGTTCGAAAATAATATTAAATGTCGAGATTTTAAAATGAATTTCCCTAATTGTATTTATCTTGCCATGAATTCATGCCATGGTTAAATTTATTTCCAATTGAAATCACTGAGGTAGTAACTGCTGCTGTAACTATATGCTGTGTTCATGAAAGCCTCAATTGTTTATGACTATCTAGAGTTTGTCTATGTGTTAATATTTAGTGCATTATTTTATGAAATCCAGGATATAAGTGGAGTATTGTCTCTCTTTAGGTTGCCAGTTCTTGCATTTCATGCAATATTTCTTTTGGCAACTATTTCTGTGTTGTGTGCAGGTTATATGATGATGAAGATAAAAAACAGTTTCATTGTGATGACTGTGGTATTTGCAGGTTTGTAAACAATGTTTTCATCTTCATTGAGTAAATGAATATTGGATTCACTGAAGCCATTTCACCAACATTGTCTGCTTAACATTTTGAACCAATAATATTTTGCTTATGACTATTGTTCGCCAGATTACCAATATAATATTAATATTGGTTCTGGGATGCTTACATCCCCCTTCTCCCTCCCAGGCCCACCCTCCTGACCGAACTTGATGGCCTAAAAGTTTTTATATTTTGAATCGCGTGTTGTGTGCACAATAAAGCAAATAAGTCTCTGGCGACCAATTGTTGTAAGCGAAATATTTTTGGTGAGAAAATGTTCACCATGCGATGTTGGCGAAATTGCTTCTGGATAGCGAATATTGTGCATATTTTTATTGAGGTATTTTTTAGAGTTGGAGGACGCATGAATTTTATTCATTGTGGTACGTGTGGTATTTGTATGCCAAAATCTAAAGAATCACATAAGGTTTGTATCTTTCACAATTTTATTTTGGTCTGTTTTTATCTGATTTTAAATTTTATTCGTAATTAGTGGCAATTAAGTGAAAAAGTTCAATTGCATACTTCAGTATAACATTTATAAGTTAGCAAAAAAGATTTTCAAAACAATTGTGAAGTATTTAAAGCAGTTCAAAGAGTATTTTTTAGTGTGTCGAAAATGGAGCTCGAACCAATTGTCCAATTTGTTTGGAAGATCTTCATTCTTCTAGGATACCTGCCCACCTCCCTGAATGTGGCCATCTTCTACACAGGTAAATTATTTTTTACATTATTTCGCTATTCATTATCAAGACATTAAATTATTGTGTTTTTTGTTGTGGATTCAGAACGTGCTATGAAGACTTGATTGAGAATGGGTCAGTGGATAAGTTCTTTTCATACCTGTATTTGCATGTCTAGCTGTTAGTTCTGAATCAGAGACTTAAGTGAAATAAATTTACACATTTTCCTTGCAGGCTTTACACCTGTCCTCTATGTTCAGTTTCCATTTTGAAAATGAAAGAAGTTTGGAAACGAGTTGATGAAGAAGTTAACTCCACTCCAATGCCAACTGAGTATGCCAATTGGAGAGTTGGAATTCTTTGTCGGGACTGCCATCAGGTATGCTTTGATTCCTGAACCAAAACTTTTTGTTTTCTGTAACAACAGGGGAAATATGTGTAAAATTTGTCTTTGGCGATGTATGAAGATCAATGAATTTAGTATGATTGCAAAGTTAGTCTCCCTGGGACTATATGAGATTATTTTACAACATATATAACGAAACATGCTAGTTTTACCTTGCTTTCAGGAAGATTGAAAGGTAAAATATCATGTCCTTGATTGGAGACCATGACAATAATAAAAAAAGAAAACATATACAGCTATTTGGAATTGGCAACCATTGACTTTATTTTCGTACATCAAATTATTATTTCGTCTCTAAACTTTCGAATTCTTGATGGATCTTCTTTTCAATATGATAATGCAAAAGTATTAATTTTTAAAATGAACCTTTTATGGATCAAATGTTGTGTCTTAATTTTGTTATTTTTATATTTTAGGAATGCGTGGTGTTATTTCATGTGATTGGCTTGAAGTGTGCTCATTGTGGTTCATATAACACTTGTCGTACAAAGACTGAGCCTTTGCCTGTAGAAAGTGGTAAATACAGCTAATTTAATTACTGTTACAGCATAAAATAAGTACCCATTGAGCAATTTTTCACCCATTTTTGTTTGTGTCATACCATTCCCTCCTCCATTTTTATTCCCCTCAATTCTGTTTGTCCTACATCCACCCATTGTTGTTGTAGAGACTCAGAGAGGAGCCCATAATCTTCAGTCCCTTTTTCGTTACCTTTTGAGCCAAGTCGGACGTTTGCAGAATTCCCGTTCTTAATGGTCACAAGGGTATTTAGGGTGTTGACTACTACCTTTACAAGATACACCCAGGCGTATGTTTTCGTTTGATATTTTTATGATGCTATTTTTTGTTTCCTTTTTTGGTTATGACCACACCAACTTAGAGTGTATTTACCAGAATATTTTCTGATAATCGCTGGTATGAAATCACAGACCATTTGAGCAAAGAATTGCTTCGATTCGCAACGTACATGTGCTCAAACAGTGCACTAATAGCACATCAAGTGTTTTCTCAAAAAAATGTTTTGGAGCATTGCAATTTTTTGTTTGGCCAGTCACTATTTCAGTTGATAAGAGCTCAACAAAGATGCACAAAGATTAATATATTTACCTAGATGGTTAGCGGAATGGAAAGGAGCTAGTTGTAATTGCTTATGTATTAATTAAGTTTTATTTTTCTGTAAGCAGATGTTAATGCAGAGGATGAATCAGGATCCCTGGAGCCAGCCCTATCAAGGCTTGTCAATCAAGACGAAGACAATGAGCAATCCTGAACCCTACTAACAAGTAATTATCCTTATCTGGTTGTTAAATTACTTTTTTAAGTTTTGCAATAAATTTGTTCCTAACTTTGACGATTATTTCAAAAATCTTTCGTTTTTTAGTGAGCATGGCGAGTTAAGCATTTCAAGGTAATGTAATATGTAAAGCATTTCGAGGTACATGTAGTCTCTATGCACAGGTTGGGCCCTGGATTTATACGCTGGATTAGCATTCCAGCCTCTACTGAAAGAGGAATTCGCCAAATGCGGAACATACCTTTTGTGCAATTGTATGCTCTGAAACGCCTGCTATCATGTTCACTGGCATAACCGCCAAGCAATTGAAAACCAGTAGGCCTAAAAATGATTCGAAAATTAAACGACTGTAAAATAGCACTTGAACAGGTTTCCCTAACCAAAGTGGCAGAACATGCGCTGACAATAACGAGCAATATGATTAAAAACACCAGATAATGGACCTCTACTATTTTTATTATTTGAAAACCTAGAAGTTTCAGTTAATGTCAAAAACGCATAGAAAGTTTCATAATCAAAATTAGAAGCTTTTTATTCATATGTAATATGATTGGTACTGATGATTTACACTCCCCTGCACAGAATACCTACTGATTCCTGCATATGTATACATTATTCTGTTAATTCTGCCTTTTTTATCAGACTCCTGGGGAATTGTTCAACAAGTTTTTTTTTATAAAAAAAAATCGAAGTTGTGAAAACAATTGTCTGGTTTCCATCATGGATTATTTTTCCTCCGTTTTTCTTACATTTTGTGCAGTAGGAATGGAACATATCTATGTTTTCTAAACAGTTTAAACATGAGATAAACTTTCTCTGTGTAATCTGAAGCACTCATGATTGGGATATTATGCACTGTACCTATATTGATCCAAAGCTAAAAAATTTGAGATAGATTTCAAAAATTAACAAGCTTAGGTTTTCTTTTTTTATCTGCCTTTTGTTTAAGACAATGCTGCCTTGACCCAGCGACACCATTTGTTTCCTTCTTTTAGGTCATAAAGTCATACTGCATTATATTGCCAGCAGGAACTTTTAAAAATTTCCTCTTATTTTAGCCTTGAAGGGGAGGTTCTCATGTTTCTGATGTCAATTTAACTATCCCACAATGGAAAATTGTAAAAGGGAATGAAAAAATATATAACCTTTGTTAATGGGAATTGTCTGGATATTAATTGCATTTGTAAATTAACAGTTTTTATTCTTTTAAGTACATTTTTTTCATGAGATGTACATGTATATGATGTGTCGTGTTTTGCCAGTTAAATGGTTGGTTGCCAACAAAATTTCAACTATTAAAAATTAGCAGTTTGACAAACATAACTTGTTTTTGAATTAGAAATTCGTCTACATTAAAATATTTGGCTATTTATAATATGAATGAAATTTGTACCAAAAATTAAATTGCATTTGACTCTAGGCTCTGATACAAGCTTAATATCGATATACATGTACAATGTTTTCATAGTATGAACGTCATAATTTTAATTATGGTATTTGTATAAATTTTTTTATTTGTAATGCATTATCTCCATTCTTTTGGTGTGTGTATTAAATACAGGGTGTTTTTTAATCTTTCCCTGTGTTCCCCCTAAGAGTGATAATCAATCCCTCAAACGTGATAATTTACATGACACATGTGGAAAGTTTTTAAAAAACACCCCATATACAGTTCTAGCCAAATTATAAGATCATTTTTAAGCTTATCATTTTTTTGTTATCTGGACGTATTGATCTCGACATTGAAGCTTAGTTTATATCTGTCTCATTTCTGGATGATATACATTCTGGTGACACTGTTCTCAGAGTGCTCTTATCAAATTATTCGAATCAAAGAACTGTTATAGAAAATATTTTAATTCAAATAAGTGTTTTAAAACATTTAGATGATATCTTTTAAAAGTTCGTTTCAATGCATTTAATTGTTTTATAACAATTTGGCCAAGTACTATACACCATCTATACAGTATATATTCTTATATTCATGTGCGAGTCTTGGTCCCCGCACAGCTTTTTTTCCCCAGCTTGATTTATATTTGCGACTGCAGGTGTTGTTTCCGTTTCTGGCTGAAACCCAAACCCCAATTTTCGTCTGGGATTTAGAGCATTACTTCCTAGTCTGGTTCCTCAGTAAAAATGCTTCGCTAAGGCCATAGGCGCATAGCCAGGAATTCTATAACAGCCATTTGCTCTTTTAAACTCACCACAATTATAGATCCATGTTCAGTTTTTCAGAAACTGTACATGATGATCTAATCACGCCTTTGCAGTTACTAATACACACAATATATGTGCGGGGAAAATAGTTTCTTGGGAAATGTCCTTCTCATAAAAATTGCTGTAACTTTTGGCGCGCTCTCATGCTTTTTGAATATCATCTTTATTGAAATTTAAGAAATTTGAAAAGCCGCCAGGGATTTTAAAGTTAAAACTGGGTATCTTTTGACACATCGTTATTCCCAAGGTTCAGTTTGATGACTATTTTGATAAGTACATTAAATAAATTTGCTGTGGAATATTTTCTGTAAATGACACGATACCAATTCAGGCTGAACGTCAATGACACGTTAATTTGATAACATTTCAGAACTTTCAAAAACGTGTACATGTATGCACATGTATTTATTCTGTATCGATTTAAAGCCACTTATTATTATTCGCTACTTTAATCAGGTTTTCAATTTCGAAAATATCACTTTTCATAACACTTCGAGAAAATGGAATATTTTTATAATAAGAGATACTGTTGCAACTCATCATCGATCTGTATTTTATCTTGCTAGATATTAGTTTGCTTTTGGTGGTGATCTCATAGTCTTGCATGCCGCCATGACAGCTACTATATAAATGATAAAAATGAAAGATGTAATTTACTGATAATAGAGTCCAAATTTATAATTCGTGGTTATTGTACAGTTAGCTACGACGGGGAATTTTATTATTTGGAAACAGTCGTATTGTGAAATTCAGCTGGCCATTGAAATACAAGTAATTGATGTCACCACCCAAACTAGGGTCGAAAGACTGTATTTTTGTCTTCAGTACACCCTCCATCCCTCCATTTTTAAACTAAACTGGCTCTGACTGGATGAGTCAGATGATGGATAAGTAAGCCAGGACGTGGCCTGAAGTAGTGACATGTAGTGTGGGTCCCTCACAGGGGTTAATACGTTAACCTGTAGACTCGTGAATGTACTTTGGATATTTTACCATGAATTCCCCCTCCTAGAAAACCTGTCCTTGGAGCTGCCAAAAGTTTCAAAAGTTCAAGCGCTTGTTTCATTAAAGGGGAACATTGAAGGAGGCTAGCTGGAGATATTTCCTAGGAGAAAAGTCAAATGCTTCGAAAAGGGCAATGACTACGTCCCACCTGCCTTTTTAAACAATAGGAACGATGAGCTGTTTCGCATTTGAAAAATAAAACCTTTAAAATTTGAACTGCATCTTGGAACTGAAGACTTCCATTGAAATGCTTGGAAATCAAGTCGATGGAAGGGGTCGAGCAAAAATACAGTCATGTGCATATGTAATTTTTCCTGGAAGATTTACACAAAACTCATTGTATGCAATGGCGGATTCATGTTTTGTTATCATCCTCACTCATCCAGATTTGTTTATCAACAAACCTGTTTACAAAATGAAGAATTTTATAGCGAAATGAAACTTTAACCTTCCATATGTTATTTATCAGATACTCAACAATGACGTAAGTGCGAGAATCATGCTACCCAAACGTGTTCTCTTTCGCACACTCACTGTTTACAAACGAGATGGTTTCTCAGAAGTCCATTATTTTAGAAATTTCATGTTTTTTTAAAGTGTGTGCGGTTGAGCATCGCAAATTATAGTTTTTAAAAATATACTGCACTTCATGCTTTAAAAATTAAATATTGAAAGTTGTATTTTCAAGGAATAATTTGGGCCGGGATTACAGTCTACATGTAAATTACATGTACACTGTATACCGTATGTACAGTGTTCAAGCTGTAGGTACCATTGACATTTTAAATTCCGACATTGATTAGAGATGACGGTGATAAGTATTGTAAAATACTCAACAAGCCATTTCAGCCATTTTTTAGGTTATCTTTGCTTCTAATTTTAAAAAATAGGGCCAAAACATAATGACGTGTTTGAAAACAAGTGTATTGCAAATCCCTACAGCAGCTGGACGAATCTACATAACCTGTTGTCATCACGTCAGGTTACGCCACATGTCGCGACAAGGGAGAAAGTAATTGATTTTATTGCTCGCTAAACTGCGAAAAAATACTATGCTACGACTCATTTAAACGTAATTGTAGCGTTACGGAAAATCCTACGTTACGTCGAAATATGACGTCAGTTTCGTTTCTTGGAGAAGGTGGGATTGCGTCAAGCGAGCAAGTTTGAAACGCTGTGTTCCATTGGTTGGAGCCTCCATATTTGGCTCGGTGCCAACGAATCAGAAGGCTCGACACTGAACGAGCGGCACGTGACGTCTGCTGGCGTTCGAAAAACTAGTCTGAACCAGCCATTCCATTGAAATACGGAGCGTCGCTGGAAGATTGTAGTTTTGCTTGGTGGCTTTTCGCTTCGGTCGGATCATTCCGTGCTAGTTTTCCTTCCAGTTTTATAATTTCCAGTATTTGGATTTGTTACCCATCGCCTGAATACTCGTTGGCCTTTAAAGTCGCGAATTTCCCCTTTTCTTCTTCGTTTTTATTTTTGGATAACCTCCCTTCTACCCGCGGGTAGCCTAATGACCTCGATGGGTTCTTGCTTATCATGCTTTATCTCCTCTTTCTTGTAGTGTGTATATTACCACTTCTATCCGTAAGTAAATCGTTCCTGATTATTTCTTAATTCGAATAAGTAATTCTTGATCGTTGTTGCTTTTGCCTTGCTGTGAACTGAGAAAATCCGAAAACTAGGTTAGGCTATCGATCCGTAATTTCGAAGCCATTGTAGGGCCTAATGCCATTGTTCGATCCAGCTGTCATGAATGATTCGCTCACGTAGGCGTCTCGAAGGCGCCCTTGATTCACGATATTTCTTCTTTTTTGATTCTGCTTTTTACTGGTTGAATTTTGAAATTGTTTCTGGAAAATTAATGGCTGTTGCCGCCTTGGGAAATCTTGACGTTGTGCCAAGCCAGTCTCGCAACATGGATGCCATTGCCCATTTTAACGTGGCCATGTTGGTGAGGATCAGCCATTAATATTTTCGACGAAGTTTCTGTTTATTTCCTCAAAAATTATAGGATTCAATTTCCTACTTGTTCCGTTGTACCGATGATTAAGTGCGACCTTCAAATCTATTGAAATGAAGGCCACATAGATAACTTATCCTCATGCGTCCATGCTGTTCTGTTAAGCTTAGCCGGATACCCTTTGGATTCTTTTTTGATAACGGTTAACAAAGCCACTAGATAAGGGGCAAAGATCGTCCATGATCCCTCAGAGGCTCAAGAGGGAACATGGCACGTCGTTCAGTCGTGACGCTCACACCCTCCTGCCTCCTCCAGGATTGGCTGAGACTTGCGAAATTCCCCCTCCAGATTCCTGTGTTGTTGGCCATGGCCTAATTAGAGTAGGGGTCCAAAAGATCTCTAAAAATGGCCTCTGATCTTCTTGAGATAGGTTTCCTCCAATGTGAACGTTCCTTCCTCCTGTGGCTATCCCCACAAAATGTTCCCTCCTATATTGTTGCATGTTTGAGACATTTCTTGTCACCATGTGACCTCTCAACCATGCGAATTCAGATGTGCAAGAATGTTGCCCATGTTGATTTTAATGTTGATTTCAAACCTAATGCTCTGGAAGTGGTTCCATCCAGTAATATTTAGGGCATACAGCACGGCCTTGTCGATCCCCAACTAATGGACCATGTTGGACCACCCTCCATAAGTTTGCTAGGCTATGTCGACATCATCAAGTTTGCCACTTGAGACAAAAGATGAATTGATTACAAGCATTTTTTGAGCTCTTTGAAAACTTTCTTCATTCATTGGCTGCTATGTGTTCCTGTGAAGCTATTTTGGAGTAAATTTAAATATTGGCATGGCTATGTATGCTTGTATACACTTTCAAAATGTTATTTTTCAGATTGTAAGATAAGTGTTGGAATGCACGAATGCTAGCAGTAAAGGTGTTGGTTACAAACTTCAGACTTGAAAACTGAATATCAATGTTAATGGCATTGTCTTCTGATGATGCTAGTTTTCAAGAGTCATTGTGATACTGTACATTTGTAAAAACAGTTAACATTAGGCTACCATATTAATCTGGTATTAAATAAAGCTGCGCTTTCATTTGTGTGGAAGAGATCACAGTCCAAAGATATACCATTAATACTCTTTGCTAACTGGGTGACCTTTGCTATTTCTGAGGAGGGAGAATGAGAAATTAGATGGAAAGTACACCATGACTGTTTAACTCAAGTCCCATTACTTCTTTTGCATAAAAAGCGGCTGTGAACACATGTTATAAATTCTTTGAACTGAGGATGTGTGATGCTGTTGATCATTGGCCTACAGTATAACCTTGATTTTGAGTGAGACCAATGGAAATGACTTACTAAGTTGAAGTTACTGTACAAAGCACCAGGTTAACTTAAAATGCCCAGTTCACTGAAAACACCCACGAATATTATGAAATTAAGCCTGGGATGAGACAGTCTGATCTACCAGTGCAATAAGTAGTCTTATATCTGCCATAGCACTGTCATTTTCCGGTTCTGGATGCTTCCCATTTTCCTTTAAAGAGGGGGAGCTACCCATTGCATATAAATTTCCTAAGTTCTTGTATGATATGGCGTGTCAAAGCTCCTTAGACCTTTCTCACTTGTTTTATGATCTCAGGTTTTTAGTTGCTTCGCGCTAACATATCTTTTTTACTTTCAGGGCGGTAGCTCCTGCCAAGGATTTAAAACCTCTGAGGGTTCCTTCTTCCGCGTTGAAAATTCCGGCCCGGCTGTGAACACCGGCCCTCCTTGGGACCCAAGCTGATATTGGCTAAAGGGGTGATAGTTCCTGTTGGCTCAGTAAGTACAGTTCTGAAAACACTGACGTTACTGTGAAAGAAAATCTTTTTTATGTAAAACATTCTTTTCAGTTTAAGTATTTCTAAGAAGATTCCAGATAATTCCAGACTCCCTTAATTCGGATATCGTATCGTACCCTCGTCGTAAAACCAGTTATAATTTTCACGTCGCACTGATCACCCATTATCCAAAAATGAATTTCGAAACTCGTGGTGGAACCATCCATGTTATTGAGGACCAAAAGTTGGCTACAGATGTAGTTCGTGAAATGGCTTCTCTACCCGTATGTACCTTCTGACGTATTTTCAAAAATTTTTGTAAATGTGGACGTGTTTTTATAAACAAATTTATTGATGTAGGAAAGGGAAGAGCCATTTTACGTCGTTGATCTGTCAGACATTGTCAGGAAACACAAATTGTGGAAGCTGGCACTACCTCGTGTTGAACCATTTTATGGTATGTCGGATTTGTATTAGACCGTGCTTTTTTGATCGTATTGTACTCGCATGTCTATAAATTGTTTGATTTTTATTTGCAGCTGTCAAGTGCAATGACACAACCACTGTGCTTGAAGTTTTGGCAGCTTTGGGCACAGGATTCGATTGCGCTTCTAAGGTAAGCTAGCAATAATGGGCCCCGGTTGGGGAGCAGGCTGCAGCGAAACAGAGCGCCACCCGAGTCAGTTGCGTGTGATGTCCCAGTTGAGTGGATGGTTGTTCGTTGCCAGTGTTGATCTGAAATTCCACCTTTCCCTACCACCTATTATCTGTGGAAACTACTAGTACTTCTACTTGAGATTGGCAGAGCCTCAGTAACAAACACCTGAAGATGTATGCTCACTTTTAAGTTTGATTAAGGTAAACATTAAAACCTCAAGTAAGTGGAATGTTTTTCTTTGTTCCTACTTTGAGGTGTGTTGGCAGAGCTATTATCTTGGCTGGTAATTTTAATCCGATGTAACTATTTACATCGATAATGGTTTCTGGAGTTTTGGCCTCAATTGGCAAGAATTGCTGTTTGTTCTAGTTCTCATATTTAAAAAGCAATCTGCTAATATCCTTAAAAGGAAGAAAATTGATTATATTATGAAGCGATTGACTTAATTTCAATTTGTGATGCTAAACTGATTTAAAATTTGTTTTGAAACAATTCAACGTTATGACTATTGTAGATCCAACAGCCACATTAAGATCCATTAAGCCTTCAGTTTAATCTGTAATGCTAGTGATGTCTATGAAAGTCACACCTCAAGGAATTTTGCATGTTAATGTACTTAATTTTTCAAAGGCTTGATGCAATTTGTCATTGGCAAAAAGGGGAAAGTTTTGAAAGTTGCTGGCACTTGGGAATAATTTAATAAAATCCCATGATAGGTGGTGATATGGGAATGTTTTTTAAGAAGGGCGTTATCATACGTAGCCCTTGAAATTGCTCTTTATGGGTTGTGGGTGTACATTTCTAGTATTTGTGTAGTATTGAGTATCCCTTAAATGTGAAGCATTACTTAAAAATTTGAATGAATGCCAGCAATTTAAACTGCAACCTCTTATTGTACATGCCTTTTAAATCTTATAACCACTGATGGTCATATGTGACCTTGGCCAGCTACTGGAATCTTGTAAGAGCAAGCTTTGTGCTTTAGGTGACATAATTTGTGCATTTTTCATTAACTAATTGAACTGAATTATGTAAATCTTGAAAGTTCAAAGAGCCTCGTAGAAAGGACACTTAATCCTGCATTGGTAAGGAATGATTTTTAATGGTCTTTTGAAATTCTTTCAATGGTACATTTCATTGAAAGTGTTGGGGGGATGGGGTTACATGAAATCAAAGTCCCAGACATAGCAAGATGAGATTGATTTGTCGTCATTGAGCTACATATACTCAAGGTATTGTTGCCGAATAACCAAATTGAATACATTTTCCTAGTTTATCGAGAGGATTACTCATGGTGTTTTTTTGCAATACAATTTCGTTGTGGTTTTGTTATTATCTAGCGTGTTCAAATTTGCTGTTGTGTGGAATTGCAGATTTCTGTCTAGTGTGTGGCTGGACCAACTCTTTTCTTGATTTGTGTTCATTTTTTCTCTATAGAGCGAGATCCAAAAAGTTCTCGATCTTGGAGTTGATCGATCCAGAATAATTTATGCCAATCCGTGCAAAACTTCATCTTTCATAAAATTTGCATCCAGCCAAGGCATCAACCTCATGACGTTTGATAATGAAGCTGAGCTTCATAAAATAAAAGCTGTCTTCCCTGATGCAAAGTAAGATTCTTGAATTTTTATAAATATTAGGATTAATTTATGAAGTAAACAAAGATTTTGCGTCTCAAGGGAATGATGTCAAATTTGTAGGAATTTGAAATGGCTTATGCCAGAAATCAGTAATGTGGCTTTTTACAAACAAATGCAATTATAGACTTCACAATAGACCAACTATTGTTAACGAACCTGTATTTCTCTGGATCAGAAATGATTAGTTGTGCAGACTCGTGGAAGTTTGTTGGCATCTACTAACTAGTTTCTTTTTTAGGTTGGTAATTCGTATACGTGTAGATGGCAAAGCTCAGTGCCCTCTTGGCATTAAGTTTGGAGTTTTACCAGAGAAGGCATTGGACTTGCTAAAAACTGCCAAGGATTTGGATCTGAATGTTGTTGGTGTCAGCTTCCATGTTGGAAGTGGCTGTGAAGATGCCAAAACGTACCATCGTGCCATTAAAGCTGCCAAGGGCCTGTTTGATTTTGCGGAACAATTGGGCTACCATTTCGATCTTTTGGATCTTGGCGGTGGATATCCTGGCCAATCCTCGGCTGCTCTGTCTTTCAATAGCGTAAGGCATGATTTTAATGGCAACTTGCAATAGTTACACAATGTGTATAACTTATGTTTGTTTTCACCAGGTTGCTGAAGTCATCAATGCTGCCTTAGATGAATTCTTCCCTTTTAATTGCGGCGTTCGCATTATTGCTGAACCTGGCCGTTACTATGTTGCCTCTGCATTTACACTGTGTGTTAATATCATTGCCAAGCGCATTATCCAGCCTGAACATCCAGCCATTGAAGATCCAGCATACATGTATTACGTGAATGATGGGGTTTATGGATCATTCAACTGCCTTATTTTCGATCACGCCATTTTAAGCAAACCAATTCCATTAAAAGTTAGTAATGCTATCTTTGATTGGGCATTAATTGTCTGGAGAATTTGTGACCTGAAACTGGTGTTTTTTCTTTTCAGGAGGCCAAATGGCAGACTATCAGCAAGTGCAGTGTTTGGGGTCCTACGTGTGACAGCATGGATTGCATTACAGAGAATTGCCTCCTTCCGAACTTGGATATTGGGGATTGGCTCATGTTCGAAGAGATGGGTGCTTACACGGTTGCGGCTGCCAGTGCATTTAATGGCTTCCAGAAACCCTCTTTGCATTTCATCGCTTCGACAAGCACATGGTAATCTATGCTTCTCTAATAGTTTTAATTGACCTTTCCTCACAGATTCGTTAGATTAGGACAATGAAAATTCGTTACTTCCTGGAATTCCCCATAGTGCAATGACAATTTTTTTCCATTGATAAATCTACCTTATGAACTACTAGCATAACATTTATTTTGTGCTCGTATCATTTTTAGCCTATATCTGCAAAATCAACTGAACATCAGTTCGATGGAACCAATCACCACTGAAATTCCAGCAATGAAGACTGGCCTCGACGTTTGCACCGAAGAAACCTTTCCTGACGCCCATCCTCTCGAAATTGGTTTGATTGAAGTTTGCCTCGATCGCAAGGTTTTGGACCGGCCCTGGATTATGACCTCAGAATAATGGATCTATTTGGTATGCGAAGAAAATTTAACTTTTTATAAATTGTTCCTTGTCACCTTTCTAAATTTGAAGCTCGTTTGTGTTCCCCCACTGTCCCCTCAGTACTAACTTTTGCCCTCACTTAAGGCAGATTCGCTTTTTTTGGTTGAGCAAACTTCCTGGAATGAAACTGATGGCGTTTAGATTTGGGAATTCCATACATCAACTTTAAAGGCTACGAAAAAATCATCACTTTCATTTAAGGCAGTGAAATAAGTTTGTGTAGAATCGCTGATTTTCCCTCCCAAAATTTCCTTTCATGTTAAATGTTTTTAACTAACTTCATTGGCAAAGGCAAACAAAATGGGTCGTAGCCTAGGATATTTTAGTTTTAGCATCACTTTGCAGTGCCATGTTTTGCGCACATTTATTGTTCAAGATTCAAGCGATGATGTGGAATCGAGGGTTTTTTCCCCATCATTGTCGTCTATGGATTATTTACAGCATTTTGTACTTTTTTCTACGAGTTAAGGGAATATGGAATTGCTGTGAAATTGGACACATTCTTCTGAAATGAAACTTTGTCACTGATTTCTCCGCCACTTTGCCAGCATCTTTCAGTCGCTGTGGATTCCACTCATCGTTTTCTTAAAACATCTTTTACATTCCATAACATTAGAACCAAAGCTTAAAGGTGTTTAGCATTCGTGAAAAGCCAAAGCAAAACTAGTCCACAGCTTCTGATTTGTGCTGGCAAATGATGCTTCTGGAAACTTCTTAGGAATACATAATTGAAATTGCACGTAATTCTGTTACATGTAATGGCCAACAGGTGTTTATAAAAAAAATAAAATTGATTTCTTTCAATAATTTGTCTCCAGGTTTTTAATGGCAGTTCGTGCACGTATGCAGTCTGATATTTTTATGTAACATCTTGCAAGCCTAAGGCCGGCTGCAGACGAGCGTTGTTTTACGGTGCGTTAACGCACCGTTGGACGCACGGTGACGCAGCATCC
>JAQFYZ010002720.1:0-15839 GCA_034695085.1 Cylindroiulus punctatus | reverse complement strand
GCTTTTGAATGTAGAGGATTTATTTCTCAGTCAAAATTGTCCCGAAGGCACAACGTTTCGACCAGCTGAGGCCATCTTCAGGTGCTAATAATTTTTTTACAAATTTGACATTTAAAATGACATATTGGCGTGAGCCCATGAATAAAACAATGCAAGCGCGATAAATAAAGTACAGTTCCATTACTGCAAAATTATACATAATAGATTTTGATTATGTATATGCATTATTTAAAGCCATAATATTAGCATGTGTGCTTGTATACAGCTTTTGAATATTCGTCCGATGGATTCCCTTCAAACCCGAACTGAACTTCAAATGTCCAGCTAGTAATTATCAAACCATTACGTCCAAATTCGCCCTTATCGCTTTTGCGCAGTCTGTTCTATTTCTGGAATGGACGATCGAATGATTGCGCATCCAACGCAGTCCTATCTGGGCGATCGGTGGTAATTTTCTTTCGTGTCCTGATTGCCATAATGCGCGTTTATGTATCGGTTAGCGTTCTGTGGTCACCCACACCATCACCGTCTCATTTAGGGATCATCGTCACGATAAGCGTTAAATCACGCCAGATAAATGCCTCCCACTGCAGCGCCATAAACCTCAAACAGACAGACATCGTGCTGGGGAATTCATCGCCATACGAGGGAAACGTAAATAAATGCAAACGGTTGTGTGTGCATGGCATTGGCTGGAAAATGAGGCTACAAAGTGGAATTATTTCACCTTGTGGAAACATGTTTCAACGAATATTCGTTTGGAGGCAAAGCTCCAAGGTGGTTTTTTTTTCCTGTGCAGGTTGCACTCTAAAAATATTGGTGAAATTAGGTGCTATAAAATACCTTAAGTCTCATGAGGACCATTTGAGGTGTTAGGCTTGCTGAGGGGTGTTACAAACACAAAAAATGCATGTAACCAGTAACGCACTCTTAAAATATTGGCGAAATTAGGTGTTTTAATATTCTTGAAGGTTCTCATAGGATGATTTTAGGTGTTACACTGGCCCAAGGGTGTTGCAAGCACAAAAATGGTCAGGTTACTTGTAACCTGCAATTCCAATTTTGAAATGCATTGAAATGTGCTACGCAGAAAACTGGCACGTGGTGGAGCTTTGATTTTTGGTATGGGCTCACTTCCGGTTGAATTATCACGGTTACCAAGTATCGCTAAAAAATCTCATTAAGTTTACTAGGGTGTGATGTCAATCAAAAGCAAACATTATCTGTATTTAAATGCAGATTGATACTGTAAATTAAAATCCCTGTTGTTGTCTCACATTTGCCATCGCAATGTTTGATCAGACAGATTTTTTTTACACTGTATATATATTGCATCTCTAGAATCCTTTTTGGTGTTCAAGTGAAGGAGTTGACAATCACTTTACTTATTTAGATCACCAAATAAGGCGCTGTATTTGTGGCAAGTTATATCTTCATAGCACCTAGTTGTTAGAATATGGGGATCGTCTTAATCTCAGGAGGATGGTGGAAAATGATGATATCAGCATTGCTGTTAAATGAAAAGGGTCTTGCAAGTCATGCAAATGTTGGAAATACTCTGAAATCATCAATGGGGATCCATATACTGCACAGGCAGTTTTAAATGGAGTCGGATGAAAGATTTGTGAAGATATGCCCTTCAACATTCCCTGGTGAAAAGAACTTTTAAGTCGGAGTGCATTTTCTCCAATTCTGACAGGCACGAATTATTACGTGGGTGACCTATATCTTGGCGAGAAAGGTAGTTGACAGGCGGGCCCCCAATCTGATAAACATGCTTAGCAAAACTGCCTTTGTGCAAGGAGATCGTTTTTAAGTTCGCTACACACGGAATAAAGTGTTATCGCGGATGATTTTCTAATTCACTTCACTTGAGTGACAGATAAACGATATGAAGATATGAACGCTGCTCAGCTGTTGAGCTATAACAGCGAATATGAACAATATTTTTGCTCGGCATTTAGCACATCTCGTGTCAAGCTTGAGAACTTGTTCCATTCTGGGGATATTAGCGAAAGGTGGATCAATGTACAGGTACTATCCTAAGTATACTTTGAATAATCTGCTCATTTCAATGCGAAATTCCATAGATTAATTTGATGCATAATTCGTAAGGCGTCTTAGTAGGCCATAGGGAAGCTAATTTCACGTAATAAATTTTGTTATTTCTGCTGTTTTGTAAACCAGTTGGACAGTATAGGAACAATTTAACGAGTCTCATTTTGCTTTCTTCAATTACTTACTTTTAATTCAACAATACGAGCTCTGTGTAAGAGCTTGGATGCGTTGAAAATCATAACATGCATTTTAAAATACAGCCACATCCACATTTACATATTCTTGTTTTACAGACACTTCAAGCAGCAATTATGCATGAGAATAACAATATTATTATTCGAAAAAAGATAAGAAAATATAAACAATGTCAGTAAACTATGTAAACAAAGTGAGCAAAATGGATTTTAGGAAATTTAGGAAAGGCTTCAATGCTTTAAAATGCACATGATGATCATAAAGCACGATCTCATGCTTAATTTTTAGAAAAACTGTTATTTACAAAGACAGCATTTTGAAAAAAGACTCATGATGTTGTTATCTTATGTATTTAATTCAGAGTCGTGATCCGAATACATCACCTGAAATAAAAACTATAGTTTTTGAACCTATTTCCAAAATGTGGTCCAAGCTTTATTGAAAATTCTAGTTTGTTAACGAGGAAGGACTTTCTGAGCACCTGGTATATTATCTAATAACTACACGAGTGCATTTGCACATACGAGTGTACATCGCGAAAATAACTTATCATTAACCCAATTTTTCATGTACTTCAAATGTATCGACAAATCAATGCCTCGCTGATAATTCTATTTCTGCGGATGGAATTACATTTGTAAATATAGCGTCGAAAGATAATCCTGCTCGATATCAGCGTACACAAAGTGGGTTGCGAGCTAGCAATATAATTTAAAACCATATCGAAGTAAATTGGATTTTGAATAGATACCATTAGAAATAGATCGCAGGCGCGCAAATGTATCGCAGCGTTTTGTGACAAGCACTTCCTAAATGAAATTATACTGCTGATGAGCAAATAAATTTCTATAAAATGTGTCATAAAAATCCGCGTAAAATATCCAACTGCCATTGAAGTAGTAATGCGAGACTACGCGGCATTGATTTTCGTTTGAACGTAAACAGCCATTGTTGTTAGATATCGAATGCATTATTAACTCGATGATAACTCCGTTTGAATTTCTTCGCGAAACAAAGTCTCGGCAATGTATTGAATTTCTTATGTATGGGAAACGGGGCTTCGATCGGTGAATCTACAGGGAAGATGGTTGGGATTTTTGCTCTAACCCTAAATATCATATTTATGGCCGGGCTTCATCTCTGCCCTGGGGGGAGAGACGTCGGGGGAAACTGCAGACTTATTCCGCTGTTTTTCATTTCATTAATGTGGGTATTTTATGGCAGGCTTAAAAAGAGTTAAGGTGCTGCGGGCTTAGAAGCTTCAAACCATTGATTGAAATATTGAAACGATATGCTGCCAGGAGGTTGTTTCTTAAGCACGCAGTTAATATCGAGGCTGGAAAAGCTAATAAAACGCCAGAAGATGGGCGCTTATACGCCAGTGAAAATGTGGGGTGGGGGAGGCCAAATATGACGAACGAGTCACTGGAGACTGACTTAAATCTCTCCCGGATGAAACCGTATTTATTGCCGAACGCGAGCTTGTATTTCTTGCACTGCACACGTGGCTGATGGCGATGCGATAAACATGCACTGGTTTTTTGCCATCGAGAGAACATAATTTTGAGCATGGCATAATCCGTAGTGAATGGATACCTCCCGAGAACATATCGGGAACGTTGAACCAAAAATTCTTCGGAGCAATTATATTTGTTAAATTTAACGCAAGTAAAGTCGAACCTGGATTAAAGGGATCCCAGATTTATCCCTTATTAGAGGTTTCTCATTAACCTTTCCATTTAAAGAAATTCCTTTCATTCATAGAAAAAATTATCCCATTTAAAGAGGCAGAAATTGTCACAAATATGGATGTTGTTTTGGTGACCACACTCTGACTGATATGCACCACAGTGATAAAGGTCACCAGTAAACCAGGCCCATTTACCCAGGTTCGACTGTATTGGCAGTACGGTGTTAAGTACTTTAATTCATTATTATTTGCTATTGGATTCATCGTCTGTAAATCGAATACTTTTTTTTCTCAAAACTAGCATACGTTACTGGTAATCGATTACTATTAAGAGTTACACCAAACACTAAGGAAACAATTTTGGGTTTTATTATAGGGGAGTCATTCATGACTGAAAGAAATATACCATCTCGTGATGCCGCGTATATATTTATAAATTTCAAGCTTTTGTCTGATGCTTTACACGTGGATTTAAATTGTGAGCATGCTTGCAGTACCCTACTGCTACGCATTTGACAAGAATCTGAATAATTTCTGAAGTAATTCATAGGGGGCGCGGGTGGCTGCTGTCACGATCATTGGCAGCCTGTAATGCTACGGTGTTTGTAATGATTGCCGCCCTCTGGGGCAGCACGTTGCAAATTTTGTCAAAGTAAAGATTTCAATTCAATAATCAGTTTCAATTTTATATTGTGTTAAGACACGATAAGGAAATTTCCATTTAATCAGCATTGCACAGTCGTACTATTGCATGCAAATGTTGTTGACATTTGTGCAGGCTATAAAGTATTAAAATGAAATAAGACGTTGTTTCTAGAAATCATCAATTTAATCAAACTTATACCTAAATGTGCTGTTTCCTTGTAATACTCTAATCTCGGTTAATATGCAGGGTTTGTCAAGACACATAAGATACACAAAAAGCTCTAAACTTACTTGGGGGTGCAGTGGATAACACTCTCAGTCAGAAATTCAGAAGCTGCACTTTCTTGATCTTTTAGCAAACCGTTTCAATCGAGATGCCTAGAAGTCGACGTTAAATTGGTTGTCAATTTCAATGCACTTTAGGAGGTAACGCGCGTAGGATGCTGTTTACTTGTTTACAGTCTATTTCGGGCTTCGAAACGCGCCCAGTCGAGTGTTTCTAATTGATGTTCTGTCAACTTTATGGTCATCGTTTGCCAGGTCAGGCCTCACTATTTTGCAATTACATCAATGGCGATCAGTCTGGCCGAACATGTTTCAGACCAGATTAGTTCGAACAGGTGGGGTCGTCCCACGTGCGTCATCGAATTTCGATTTTTTGCATTCCTGGAGATTCGCACTTAAATCCATAAGTGCCTAAACCCAAATCCCACATGAGTAATGAATATTTAAACGTTTTGAGGGCTGGCTGTCATTCGCGCTTGGGAAACCTCGCTATTTCTAATTAAATGGACGCCCAACGACGCCTCGGTGCTAAGTGAGTGGCACTAAACGTTCAATTGAGAACACTTTGGGAAGTGGCTTTTCTAATTACCAGCCGGACAAAGGAGCAGGCTTTAAATTTCCAGCCAACTGGCAATAACTGTTGCTGCAACGGTATTGCTGATTTTGCAGTTTCTGAATTGGAAAGTGATGTGGAACAGGCAAACTGAAGACCTGCTACTGAAATGGATCTTAAATGCCATATGTTGGTTTGTTAGATAATCAACTAAATGTTGCAACGTAGACCATAAGGCCTGATGAACATTGCTATACAATGTTCATCTTATATGGCTTGCTAAAGCTTGGAGGAAGGACCCCTTTTGTTAGGCTTGGTTCATAGATCATGTTGCATGAATTAACACATTTTGCATTTTGTGCCACTTAGAACTTTTGGATTTCAAATCTGATACGCACTCGTTCAGTTTATTAAAAGAATCCATCCATTGTTTACGTGGATTCTTAACCATGGTGACTACTAATGTCTGAAAAAGAAATACCAAAGATTTTAAACAGGTTCTATTATGACCCATTCCTTGTATTGGTTGCCACAAACATGTTAGTTTAAAGTAAAAAACCCGTTAAGTTAGGTAAAAACAAAATTTTCATGAAGAGAATTCATTACTGGAAATGGTGGAACTGATCATTGCGTCAATCATTCGTGATGACGTCCATGGATTTTAACGAACAAACACCTGAAAATTCCAGATTCCAACTCATAGTTATTCACATTTTGCATTTTGTGACACTTAGACTCTTTGTAATCAATAATCTTGTTTCCACTTTCTGCAAAAATTTGTGAAAGTAACCCTTTGAAAGATAAGTCTATATCAAGTTTTAGCGAGGCTAGCAACGTTTTTGGTGCTGGCCCAAATGAGCTTCTTTTCCGAGTTATGTTATGAAATAATAAGCGCCGCGTGTAGATCATCTTTACCGGCAATGATGCCCAAGAGGGGCCACCTGATCTGCTGTATTATTTAAGAGTAAAAGATGAGATCTCCAGATAATATTGTTATTATTGGATAATTAACTACGTAAGTGCATCCCAGAGGATACTCGGGTGAGCCAGACCCAGCCCTTGTAGCTTGTCAGGGCTACTGATAAGTCAGTCAGGCTTGGGTTGTACAAATGTTTGAGCATTGACTGAGAAGGTTGCAATACAACTTGTACAGGGTGCAGCTAAATTTGTTAGAAGATCTACATTTGCGTTGCTTCAGCATGTTGGGGTTACGAGCCAGAACACACACCGTAAAGGGGAGCTACTATTTTTGATTTTTAGCCTGAAATTAGTATTTTAAGAGTGCTAGGCCCTACTTTGTTTTTACAAATGTTACATGTCAGTCAGTTCGGTAATGTCAGATAAGCGTTGGGAAAAATTCGACGACTAACAACGTAAATGTAGCACTTGATTTGCATTAGACCATTTAATTGTAACATAGAATAATAGTGAAAAAAGCAGTCATTGGTTCCTTGAGCACTGCCATTACATGTTAACTTTGACGTTGCAAATCTTTGAATACTCAGTTGTGTGTTCATTTTCTCGTACCAAATATTTTAATGAATTATAAGGTTACCCGATGAACACTCGCGTTCATTTTTACAGTGAAATCTTTTCATCATTTCGATATGTATTGAGGAGTTAATAGCATTTCGTTTTTTGAGTGAAATTAGTATTTCTAGAGTTCTAGGACTACCTTGTTTTTTGAAATGCCAGATGACAGTCAATTCGGTAATGTTAAATCAGCGTGGGTGACAACTAGACGATTAAATACACAAATTGAACACTTGGTGCTCATTAGACCATTTAATGGTAATTAAACCACCTAATAATTGTCAAAAATCAATGATTGATCCATTGAACTTTGCCATTGACTGTTAAATTTAACGTTCAAAATCGTTAAACACTTACGAGTGCTCATTTTATCTTAACAAATCTTTTAATGAATTTAAAATTTTAATTAACATATTTAAGTTTCAATTTTGTAATATATTATCCCCTACTGATCCGAATTACCATACCTCACATAATGTGTAGCTGTGTCCAATATTAAAGCACAAAACACCTCATGCACTAATCTCACAATATACGTGTAAAGTGTTATCCCCTATACACATTAGTGTTTGCTTTGGCATCTATTTACCAAATTGCTAACGCAGTGTACCATTCAAATCGTCTAACCAATTCAGCCGCAACCTATTCATTATAATGCGCGTTGGAAGCATTTCCGCAGCATTATTAATCCAAGTTAGCACTTTGGAATGCAAATGTTTGCCGAGCTAGAAAGCTGGGTTTGATAAGAGTGGGTCGAGGTATTTATGGCAGGAAGAAATATATCCTCTCGGGCGACATATATCAATAAATCTGACGCTTTTGTCTGAAGTTAGTGTATTATTTGTGGCTTTAAAAGGGGATTTGCCTGAATAGCATGCTTGCAGCACTCTATAATATCCGTTACTGATGTGACCAGCATTTGAATGATTTGGACAGCCCATAATACTCCACAGGGTGTCCCATAAGTCTGGAAAAATAGGGATAAGGATGACGTTTCCAGCATATTCTGTAATTCCTATGTTAAACAACATTATAAAAATCAAAACTTTAAACATACTATATCATCATTTTCCCTATGTTACAGAACTTGTGACACACCCTGTAGGGCTTGCACTGATTGCCGCCCTGTTCGGGCAGCACACTAACAAAAGCATAGTATGTAGTTAGACCAGGGATAATTTTAAAGTAAAAATTGATAAAGTAAAGATTTAAGTATAAAAGCCCATTCAAAACACATTTCCTACGGTGTTCTAACATGCCGACTCCATTATGTTTGGTTCCAATTGACTCGATTGCACGTACATATATATGCACATTGTGATAAATAGCGTAAATCGCCTACTAAACAGCTTTTAATGAAGGGGCCTAAACGAAACCTTTGTTGCAAATAATCCCCGCGATGCCAATAAACACAATTGAAAATACTTTTGCAGTTAAATCACATGGCTCATTAGAGCGGCGGCATTGGCAATACTTAAGTTTAATGGGCGTTTATTACAGACAATATGACATACCGTATGTTCAATAATGTTAGCTGCTCGTGATATCCAAAATAAACAAATGATTGCAAATACTTTTAGGCGTCAGAGCCACCCCCACCCTCTCATCACCAATAATCAATAAAGCTTTTTAAATATTGCACAACAAAGCAGCCAAGGGAGTGTGCAGTTTGCGCATTTTTAAATTAAAAAAATTGACCCTTTGTTAGCGTTTCCATGATTCATGGATTTCAATTTCACTAATGATGTTATATCTCTTATAATTCTTGGAAAACTACTGTTATTCGGTTTAATGCTTGACGAAAACATGCCCTGCATGTTCACCATTAGACAAAAGCTTAACTAAAAGAGATTTTATTCTAGAAAAGTAGGTTGAAATCTGTCATGCCTTTCTGCAGCTATTTCTCTACCTTCGTACAGGGTGTTTCAGAAAACTGTGGATCTAAATAAGGCGCTGGTTGAACATATTTGCAAATGGCACGCGGTTGATTGTGATTGTTAATCATGTAATTGATTAACGATTTAATTATCATGAAAGCATTTTCACTATACATTTCGTTTAATGAATATTTAACTCTTCGAGTTAATGGTGTTTGTGGGCATTTCTAAGTTGAAAATCGTCCAATTAACTCAACACCACCTAAGTCTGATATTAACGTAACTGACTGACCTGTAGCATATTCCAAAAAAGAATTCTGGAACTCCTTGTTTGCTAATATCACACATTGAGCTAAAGGCTAGACACCTCTCTACACACGCATTTAGTTTGGCAGGTTATCTATTGTGTTGTCCAAGCAACCCCAAATTTAAATCGTTAGATTGTTTCTGAAACACCCTGTATGCAGGGTATACGATCCTGGGTTGTCCCAACGAATTTTTTGTTATAAAGATTAATGTCTTGATCTAGCTTGCCAGGGATGGTCAAGGAAATTATTTGGTAAATGTCAGTTTGAAAACTGCTACTACCATTTTGTGGGGACGAAAATATCGGCGGTCTAAGACATAGCTATTGTATGTCTACTTTTTCAAATTGCTCACATAAAGTGTTTAAGATTTTGATTCCTTGTCATTTAATCGAATGGGGTAACATCCTCATGGCATAAAACTTAAACGGCGCCATATCCTAACAGTTATAGCAAACATTTTTTAATTAAAATTTTGGAAAGGTCATTGAATAGTCATGGAATTTCCAACCCCAAATGCGGTGATATCCTGCATATAGATGGTATCCACTGAATGATTTTGGTTGATGGATTGCACCGCTATACCACATGCTATTTAGTTACTGACTGAGGTACTGAGTCTTGGGTACTGAGTTGAATTGAATTGAATATTCTTGGCAGTTGCAGCGTGTCGTAAAACGCTTGCCTATGCCGTTTATGGTAGTGGCTGCCTCGGAGGATGCAACACCAATGTTTTTTATGGCGCTGCTCGAATTGCTTGATTTCTGCAGTTTTCTCTGAAAGGTGTTTATTTTCTAAACGAGCATGGAAGCCGGCATTCCGGAAATTATAAGCGCTGCCGCTGATTGGCTCCTCCTCTTCGTACACGTGTCTTCCGCTTTGTACCTATGTGTTTGTACACAAGCTCGTGTCTGACGCAAAGCCCTGTGCTGGCAGCAAATTTTCAATTTAAAAATAAAAAGCCCATAACAAATCCCAGCATGTGCGTATCTATAAAAAGAAATCGATAAAAAGCTTCTCCAGAGGCAGATCCTGCTCTGATGGCGCAGGCCTAGAGACCTACATCCAACAGCTTACATCGCTGCCTGTGTCTTTAATAATTCACAACCAACATTGTTGGGAAAGCTTGGAAAAAAACGGTTTTACGTTGAATTTCTAGGTCGACACTGAACCTTGTTTATGTGCAGTTTTTGTATACGTTTGAAGGAATATGATTTTAAGTACGTTTTTACCTGCCCTTGCACTGCAAAAATCTGGGTCAAATTAACAGAGCATTGTATTACAGCAACTAGCATGAAAATTTATAGCGCATTATCTGTATTAAAATACAGAAATGTTTGCTGTTAATTTACTACCTTAGTGCAAAACTTGGCAATCAGCTAAAAATGAAATGTAAATCTGACTCCCTATGACATATCTGCTGCAATTATAGTTGTTGCCCAGATTATTATCTCTCATACATGCAATGTTAACGAAATGTTAAGGCACTTGGCATGTTGTGGTCATACAAATGTCCCAGAGTCCGACGTCGCGTTGATAAATTTCATTTTTTCGATTATTCTGTGATCTGAAAGTCACATACCTATTTGTGCATGGAAGTAAAACAGTTTCTCACTACAATCTACTTCAGAATTATCTGGAAAATAACAATACGCGTGACGTATTTATGGCTACAAGTCAATAGCGAAATTTTTACAGCAACTTGTACTGTAATTAACCCCTGCAGATTTTATCCTGTAAACAAACATTATGCAGTTTATCAACATAATTTGTACAGTTCACCTACATGGTCAAATCGAGAATTGTGATAATGTTTATCAAAAACTTGTGTTAATAGAAATAAACAGAAGCACCGTTGAGTTCCCACACAAATCTCCATTCGATTTCCCTGACATTCACTAACTACATTTTAGTAGTTTTCCTAACATTGAACGTTTTCATAATGCTAGTAGAAAATGTGTTTAAAACGTACTCTTGAACTTCAAACTTTTACTTTAAATGTATACAATACGTTAGTGTGCTGCCCCTGAAGGAGCTCCCACTTTGGGGGCGCCCCCTGTGGAGTTACGAATTCCCTGACATTCCCTGACTACTTCCAGTTGTTTGTTGTAGCTTCTACAGATTTGGCCCTGCAAGCAAACATTACATTTTGCAGTAAATCTACATTTTTTCCAGTGTACTTGCATTGGTTGTCTTAAGGTTTCATCGAAGACAATTAAGTTCTTGGTGTCAAATTTTCCGATGCACGTTTCCGAACAAATGAGAATGAAAAAATAACGTTCCAGTTATTCAGATAGGTTCCCAGAAGCGACGTATAAATTTGTTGCCATGTAATCGCAGTGAAAGGGGGTCGCAATTAAAACGCTCTTCTAGTGGCGTTAAATTAATGCAAACAAGGTGTTCTTTTCCGCCATTGTTGGTGGTTTACGATCGCTTTATCCGCCTTAATGTGAGCACTTTCAAGTGCAGTTATAAAACGATGAAGTGAGAGATTGAGGGGGTCTTTGTGGCCGCCCCCTGGTGGAGGCAGGCCCAGGGGCTGGTGGAAATAGTGCGTGAAAGTGCACTTTGTTGCACCGAATGTGAGAACATGTTAGAAGTGCGAGATGAACGCCTTGAACATATTCTAGGCCTGGGTGTTCCAGCTGGGCGTGAGTTAGGGGCACGTGCAAATCGAATTACAGCCACATTGGCTAAAAAACGTGCAATTTCGCTCGAAAATTGCACGCATGTTTTGCTTCAAGCTTGCACAATTAACACAAGCTGATGCATTTTTTGCTTGTAATTTTTTTTCCCGTAAATTTTTAAAGGACCGGACATAAATTACGTCCAATCTTTTTATAACCCACATGCCATTCTATTAATTTTCTTAAGTGTGATCAGCGTCACCAAGGGGGAAGAAAGTGCAGGAAAAGATGTCTGTTGGCAAAAGCGCCGCCGGAATCTGGCGGCAGTGGCTTTAGCTCCGCCCTGATTTTATTAACTTGTTTAATGCTGCGATATGATTGGTCTAATTTCCCTCTAATTTTCTGTAATTGTTTGTTGCCTTAAGAGAAAATTAAGAAAAAATTAATTCCAAAATGAAACAAAAATTACAAGTGGACTCTGTGTTACCCGTGCCCCTGTTCCAAAAACATCTCTTTTTAAACTCTACCCTTTCAGTAGAGAACCTAGACATATCCTATAAGCTCGTAGACTAGCAGTGATTGCCTGCAGATGGTCAGCTAAGTAAATAAACACTGAAACACAAAAAAACTCAAAATAAACGAAAAAAAACAAGCGAAAAACAAAAGAATAAATTGCGACAACCAGGACAGTGATCACTCTTGTACAGTACATCTACAGATTTGATGTTTAGTAGAAACAGAGACCATTCTGTAGCAATTGACTCAATAATTTAGTCCAACATACACACCGGAATTGATTAGCTTTTAATATCTAGGGAAAGTTTTTCATTCCTATGCGTTTACTTTACAAATGGAGCTAATTCGTAAATTTAGTCCGGAAAGATTTTCTTTCTTTCACATTTCGATTGAATTAAATAAAAATTTATAACAAAGCACAAGGCCTGTACCTGGGATGCCATGTGGTGCGGGGGAGGGTAGATATGTATACCAAAGTATTTAAAAAAGTTAGGAAAAATGGACAAAAAACGATGTAACCAGAATGAGCAAGAAACAAAATAAGTAAAATAATGTGAAATATGGTATTTATTTTGCTTCTTGAACGTTCCGTTGATGTCGTTTTAATTTCATTTCATTTTACAGAATGTGCAAAAAACAAAATAAATAAAATTAAATAAATCAGAGTAAAATGAAATGCATCAGAATGACGTTAATTTAATTCAATCGAAACAAAAATGTTTCATCAAGATCACAGCAAAAATGAAGGAAAATTAAAAAGAAGATGAAGTAGGCCATCAGGGTATGCAGCGAAATGCAAATAAATGCATAAATGCAAATAAACAATATACGTCAGTGACATTTCCTACGCTGTGAGAGTGCTGTAATTGCTAATTAAGACATGAATTAGAGCATCTCTAAAAGGAATATGTATTCGATTAAAACATATATTTATCTTCAACCTCCGTGACCGCATGTAATCATGTAAATCACTGTGGGTGTATTAAATTGAATGAATGAGGTTTGGGTGCTGCCCCCAAATCGATGGTGGCGCCATCTAGTGGGCGCGAAATGAAGCCCGCTTCCATAATTCTTTATTTATGGTGTTTTCCCTTCGCTGCCCTGCTTTCTTATTAATTTGAGCAACTACGACCTGGGAGTAATCTTTTTTTGGAAGAATGGGTCCAGCGGAGCGTTTGAAAGGCACTGTCATGGTTGCCACGCCACTGGTTAATTTGGCGGAAGCAATGTTCATGCTGCAACAAAAATAATCAGCATTGGACACAAAGGAACGCTGGGGCCTCTGGGAAATGCCTCTTGGTCGCTGCTGGAGCATTAATGACCTAATTCCTCGTACCTATCATTCCGCCTGTCAATTACCACGGGGGGCGCGTCTGAAGAATGCATCGAGTGAGTTGTTTTAAAATATTTAGCTGCAGGCCTAAACAAGATTAAAACAAGGAGCTGAATGGAGAATGCTGATGAAATGCACTCACAAGGAATGACACGATGACACTCGTTTCAAACAGGCTGAAGGATGGAGATGCCACGATCTGGTTGCACTCCTCAGGTGGATGCACTTCCGGTGCGTTTCAATGGCGGCGCAATCCGACTTCCGGTGCAACGGAAAAAGTCGCCATCTGGTGGGATTCATGGCAACTGCCCGAAGTAGGATGCTCTTCAAAGTTAACCCGGGGATACGAGCTGGTTGATGGCATGCTTGATCTTGCAATTGTTGGATGCAACCTTTTTTGACTAGACAAACATACGTAGTAAACTGTCAAATAGGTCTGAGCCCAGTGAGATTGTATTTTCCTTGCTTCTACCTCTATAAGTTGGAAGGATGAGCTATTTTACTTCTGTAAGTGGAATATTAGGGTCTGCCAATTACTGATGTGTGTCATCACCAGTAGTGGAATCAGGCACATGTCACGTGTGTCGTCACAAGCAGACGATTAAGGCGCTCCTGGTGTAAAAGAATTCGTAAATTCTTTCCAATTTAATTTAATACACCCACAGTCAGCACCTGGGGTGCCATGTGGTGGGGGTAGGTTCACCCAAGTAGTAGGATGAAAGAAAGTAGGATGAACCATACAGAATGGAAAATTGTACCAGTTGACTGTTTGGCTAGGAAAGAAGCAAAGCTTGTTGTTAAACTAATATGCTACCAGTAGCTGATCAGCGTTTTGTTAAACTTTTTGAGTAACATAGCCAATGATGCTATCTTTCATGCCCAGTAGCTTGAGTTAATGCTGTCACCCAAAAAAGACGTCCAAAGATGCTGTTTATTATTATTTTTTGAAAATTAAGAGGAATTCAGACCATGGACCTGGTGAAGTGGGGTTTGTGGGATGCCCCTCTATGATTTTAAACTCTCGAAGGATCGACTGTATTTCGCAACATACATTTGGCACAAAAAACCTTTTGAATTCAAGCCTTTTTCGTAAATGTTGACTCATCATCTGAGACTGACGTGGTTCACTTTGTCCATCACTATTCAGTAACTGGGTTGCCATCCTGTATTTCATAAAATTTCATCGTTTGTCTACCCATCCAAAATATAGGCTTTAAATTTTGAGCTGAAATCGATTTTTAAGATAGCGGTGGATCGCGATAAGTTAAACCGTCCAGTTTGCAGGTACGCCCGGAGTCCTTTAGAGGAAAAAAACAGTTTACAAAAACAGAAATAAAATGTAATGGCCTCACATACAATATTGATGCGTTTCGACATTATACAGCTTTTCAACGAGAAAAGAAATTTAACGCCTGATGCATCCGCTGCCATAAACGGCTGTAGCAATCAGAGAATAAGCGAATTATTCCGAGCATGTCTCAACGCTTTTTGCCACCAAATATTTTCATAAAATTGATTCGGACGTTTGATATTCCAACGTGGTTCCATCGACCAAAAGGCAACTCGATATCGTTCCACGCCCCTCGCTGCAAAGGGACCTAGAACGTCGTGCTAATTGCTTTTTCGAATTTCAAATTAGGCATTTGTGCCGTTTTGGCACAGGGCTAATATTTTTTGCCGCGATGATAGGTATCGCGGCGTCGTCTTCAATTAACGCTCAAATTTGCATATTAAAAATCCAGGGGGAACGTCGGGTGTTTGCACCATTCGATACCGCATGCTAATTGGAGACGCATGGCCGCTCGGTTAAGAAATAGACGGGCCAATTAGGCCTAACGGTTTTAATTAAACTCGCATTAAGGGTTTTGTTCCATGGCTTTTGAAGAAAATAACCCTCCATCACCGGCAATGCTCAAATCGGATGTGTTTGAAACATCTAGAGCGTGAGTTTTTAACCTGCTTGCTCATGACTGGATTTAAGGGCATAATTGATGTAAGGGGCTGTGCATTAACGACGTCCATCGATACGAAAATCGAATGTTTCACCCACTAACCATCTGATCCATTTTCTGAATTGGACAACCCCCTAGTTCAGAGGCGGAAATCTGTAACAGGAGTTGGAGAAGTTATATGCTTCCTGTCCACCTGTAATTTTTTGGGTTAATTTTGTCTTAAGTTGGCTTTCCTGATTTTCCGACCCTACACACACGCCAATCTCTTAA
>JAQFYZ010002719.1:0-15847 GCA_034695085.1 Cylindroiulus punctatus | reverse complement strand
CTCAGCTACATTCTCATGATGTTTTAACGTAATGGTCGTTGCAAGAATATGCTCTTCTTATGACATAAAAATGTTTCTTGGGTGCACTTTAAAAAAAATATATCCTGGGAATTTTCTGTGCCTTCTATAATCAGCAACTTTGGACGTTTTCGTTTTTACTATCCATACTTTAAAATAGATCATCTTGAAAAAAAATGAACTGGCATATGCTTGTGGAAAGAAGTTATATTTATTCTTTATTCTTGTACTTCATCTGCATTTATGTTTACTCGGAGTTATTAATTTCAGTTTTGATATTTTTTTAAATAGCGCTTCTATTTCACATTCTTTATAAAAGATTCTTCTTCACCTACTAATTGGTGATGTCATACTGGATGAATATCTATATACACATTAAAAATAAATTTATATTACTAAGCAAAGTAATTGCATGCGTGTAGTATGCCTTGACAGATATCATTTATGCAAAGATGACCGTTAGATTCAGCAAATATCACAAAACTAATGAAAGCTATTACTATTTAAAAATCCAACTGTCATATTTTGGTAAGAAGAACGTTTTCCTAGAGTAAATTATTGATCCTTAACTTTCGTCTATACCCTTGAAGCTTTTTTTTGGTTTAGCCAATGTTCGTTATGTACATGTGGATTTGATTCCAACTTGGCTATATTACATTACATGGGTTACTTAGCTAGGAATTGTCCCAAGATCACATTTCTTTTCAAGCAAAATCTTCTTCTAAGCAATGCTGTGGAAGTCATTATTAGTCAGTTATAAAGATGTTCGTGCTTTCAATTTGATCGTATGGAAACGCCATTTGTTTGGTTGTTTTATGTTATTGAAATGGGTGGAACAGGGAAAATAAATATTTAATTCAGCAGAGTTAGCAAAGAAAATCGTTTTCATGCTTCTTAAAAAGTATGAAAATTATTGACAGCAATATGTTGGTGTACAGGGTGTCAAAATGTATTTATTCTACAAACGTTTTTCTCTCACGTGGTAAGAAAATGAAGAAGCTGTTCACTGAAACCATTGTCCGGAAATGCTTTATATGCGTTTTTTAACAGCTCCAACGGTTTCCGTTTCAGGCCATTTTATGTGCCATAGAAAAAACGATTGTCTGCTATTTCTTAAAATGAACAGTCATCAACGTTGAAGATGCATACTGTAGATACGAGTTCACTGTGCGAATGAATTTCGTTAACACATCACTATAATTGAGATTCAACCTATCGGTATATAAGATTATTGGCAAATATTATTATCGCATTTAAAATTGCCTTTCCCATCAAGGGATTTAATGAACATTGTATATCCCGAGGTCTGTTTAAATTCATTTGTTCTTGATAATAAACGATAACGATCAAAGGGGCAACATCGACTATATGTGAGCGAGTTTTGGAACTATGTAAATCTGTGTCATATAAATTTGCTCGAGTTGAGCAACTAACCCTAAGTGACACCTTGTAATAATGGCGTGATTAAAAGCTAGGAACACAGTAATTTAATAGGAGCTATGTGTCAAACGTATGTTTTTGAGATGAAAATGTTTCAAGTGTTTCAATAAGGCTTTACAGTAACATGTATTTTATGCCTTATGCATTGAGCATAAAGGGAAGCAGCGTTACGAGGTGCATTTTAAATATGGTTGGCAGGGTTCATAGGTCATGCTGCAAGCCTGCAAGAATTAGCTACTTTAGCATATTTTTGATTCCTAAATCCTTTTGAAATACTCGTCTCTTGTTTTTGGCGAAACCTATTTTCATCAGACTGAGTCTAGTCTCTGTCAGCAGCTTCGTCCCATTTGTTTTACTTTCCTTTTTTGTGGAGTGTCGACTGGAGAAAAGGACAAGGACCACATTAATTCCCATCGATCGTGCATTAATGCCAATACGTAGCAGTTTTAAATGGATAGAACATCTTCATCGCCATAGGTAACACGAATTATTTAATTCTGCCGCATGATATATCCGAGCTGCTGCTATTGGGCAATTGCCAGAAAAAAGTCATTATTTCTATTCCCATACAGCGGTTGTCGTGCCACGTACATATTATACGAAATTACACAGTGCGAGAGGAGACCGAGCTGTAGTCGTTGTTGAACATTATCGATTACGGATGGACCTCCATTTGATATCTCATATTCAAAGCCTTTAGCTGAAGCGTTTAGCACCGAAACTCAATTGTGGCGCCGTGTACATCCACACACGTTTGACGGAAGCCCTGGTGGCAATCTAGATTACGTCCGAGCTGGCATTATAAACATTTTAATTTCCTTCACCCAATTATTGACGCGTTTCGATCCAAATTCCCTTCCTTGTTGCTAATCAGCAGCTGCTATTCTATCAATCTATCATCAAAAAGTCAATCATCAGGAGCATTTACCTTATTATCAGCAGGGTAATCATAATGGCCTAAGCTCATTATAAAATTATTGTTAAAAGAGTTGTAAGGATTACGAAGATCAAACTTTGGAAAAAGGCGGAAGTGCTAAAGTTTTTTTATTTCATATATTTGGTTCGCAGGGAGTTCTCCAAGCATTACGATTCCAGCGATTATAGCGCCACCTGCTTGTAAGCCATATGAACCTAATACACGAAACAAATTTTTTTGGTAATTTCTTTACCTTTTGCAAAATGTGGTCCTTAGAACTGTAACCTTTTTGTATCATTAAGGTTGGACTTCATAACTGCCCTGTATAAATGAACTGTACTATGCCATAGTCCCTATCTAAACTTGACTCGTTATAAAAAGTTGATAAAAGGGGCTGTTTTTAAAGTTAGCCGCCATAGTCATACCCTGACAACTCATAAGCTGGCAGTGATTGCCTATCGGAAGGGGCAGCTAAATCAAAAATTACATTGTACATTTAGGTTTGGTACATTATTTTTTGGTACACTTGATCCAACAATCTAAAAATAGGATCGAAACAATTTCTGTATCTATAGCATTAATACATGTATGTTCTAGGATTTCAATTACCGGGGATTTTTGTCAAGCATTTTTCGAAAATGATTATCATATACAGGACAAAGAACTCCAATAACGCCATCTAATCATGCAAAATGTTTCGAGTTCTAGCCGTTACACCTGAATAAGCTAAAAGCTAGTAAATAAACATGTGAAATTATTTATTTGCATTGTTCAGTAAAACTAAACGACATTGCAACGGAAAGGCCAGGCTCATAATGTATAGGAGGAAATCCCTTGAGCTATTTTGGCTGTTATAATGTTCGCTATATTTTAATTAGAACTGAATTATTTATACTTGAGAATCTCTATAGTCAGTGCTAAATAGCATAAGCACGGTGATTAGTGGGGTGTTAAAAGCGAACGAAATACAAAGATATACTATCATATTTTGAATTTGCTTTCTCAATTAAAATATGTGACGATTTAAAATACCTGCACGAATAATATTATTATGCCTCGCATTGTAATGGTTTCGTGGTTTGAACGTTTGCTTAGAAATCTTCTTAATCTCTTAAAAATTATCATTAAAAATGGGTTTGCTTAAAATAACAAGTTAATAGCACGGATACGTACATGTACATGTACATGTATGTTGTTCGAATATAAAGTACGGTCGTTTTTTTGATGTAATGCAATTCTCACAGTCCATCTAAATTTCCTCTCGAAAATTTATTGAGCATCAATAATTTAGATTTTACTTGCTGTTTTCTTCGTGTTTATACCTTGATAATATGTGTGTACGTGTCACAACCGTGTGACCTTTCATCCCCTATGTACCGAGGGATACAAATTGATTTCAGACAGTTTAATGTTTGAGAGTCCAGTATTGGAGCTAATGTTGTTCGTAATGGATTTTTCAACTTAAGCATCATTAAAAATAAATCGACGATTTTCTGGAAAAGATTCATTAATCAACGTAGGACACAGAACTTTGGGAAATCTTTCTGATGGCGTCTAAGCTGGAGTTTTATCTCGCAGCTTTTCTTTAACATGGTTTCCCTTATATCACGATTAAATCTGTCAAAAATGCACTTAAAACGACACCGGTATTTAATTAACGCGCGACAGTGAACTCGCATTCCAGCCACGTAGTTCTCTAATGATCAACTTAAAAAGACATTTGAAATAATGATCTTTTTTGTTTTCTGTTTTTTATCAGCATAGCTACACAGGCCCAGTTAATAATGTACTTTAAACAAACATATACAAATTTGCTGGTGTTGTCACCTTGTTGACCACCTTCATGTGCTTAAACGATGTCCAAGGTGTTCCCAAAAACCGAAATTTCTGAATTCTGATTATTGTTAGTAGCATGACGAAGATGGGTGTTGAAAATAGTGGATACATTAATAGACTAGGCAAAAGAATGTTTAGTCGTTGGCTACATAGTTTTAAGATGGATGGGCAACTTCAACATATTGCCTGATTAGCAAAATCTCCAGATTAGGGCATTGTTGTGGGATATGCACATGGACGTTTTACTTCAACATATTTAAAGCAACAGATGTGCTTATAAATGAATTGTATGGAATTCCATTATAATGTTCACTACTTAAACGAGTCAATACCAATAAAAAAGATATGCATAGTGTGCTGTCCAACTCCTGAACAATTGTTCTGCAGTCTACATGTACAGTATATGCTGAAATAGGGGTAGCCAATGGATTGTCCAAATTGAATGAAAGGGGTTAGAAGGTCAGGAAGTCGACTTACTATAATGGACGTCATTTATGCACAATCCAAAATGCAGTAAACAGTACTTGTAATAATATAATATAAGGCGAATGAGCTAGACATTGAGCCGAACATACACTGTAAATGACGGAAATTCGTAGTAAATTAATACTATAAATGGATGCAATAGTACGTGTGTTGCATTACCTGCTCGTTCATGGGTTTACACAGCAAATATATGCAGTCGATTCACCATAGAGTCCACTATTGAGTCCAAGTTCTAACATTTTTGACCCACTCTGTATAAATACCTTTCTATAGTCTTTTTTGTTGATTATTCACCCGTGCAACAATGTTTTTCCAAAAGACTGCGTCTGGTTTTCACGTAATTTTATTCAGATTTATAATCGTGTTGACATTGGAATTACCATTTCCTGCCTGCAAGGATTTTCGAGACCTGACCTGATTACACAAACACGCTAATTGGTTTTAAATGACGATGCTTGATCTGGCTATGCATGAAGATACTTTGGCGTGGAGAGATTTATGCGCCCTTAAAGCCTTAGCTTGCTCGCAATTTGCAAAAGGCTCTTTCAATAATTGAGGAGGCCCATGTCATTAGTGAGAGCGCCATATGTGACCTGTTGGTTTTCTTTCCCTGTAACAGTATGCAAAAGACAGATACATGTACACTGTAGTACCCCCTATCCACTTGACCTAGCATGACCTTTAACTGCTTACGTTATATATCAGGCAATTATTTCATTGAGTAATTTATTGACAGGGTTATAATGCTATCATACTAAGTTGTTCCCTCATCTGAGAAATTTTCCTGTAATACAATGTCGTAATAAGCTTAGCTCATCTAAATTTTCTAGATTAGATTCATTTTGCATCTATTGTTGTTACTGGTATGATGCAATGAAATACAGTGCAGGGTGATCATAAAGTACTATCCTTATTACAACAAATTAACAAGTTACAAGGAACAAATTTTGGAAAAATGGTAGAAGAATTCCTAAAGTTTTATTTCACGTTTATGGTACGACTTTTGATGTGAGTGTTAATTTGCACTGTATACATGGTGAAGTTATGGTCGGTCTGAAGTAAATTGTTTTTAAGCAAATATTGTATGGATTAGTTCGTAATTGAAGAAAAACGTATTTCAGACGAAATGGAATATTGGGTTTAAGACATATAAATAAGAGTAAAATTGATATACCGTTAGATGTGTATAGAAAAGGATTAGAAATAATTTGGTGAACTACAGTGTATGTGTAATTAAATTTGAAGACAACAGTTGGATAATCTTATTCTCTGAACCATGATAACAACTTTTTGGTATAAACATTTGCAAGTATTAAATGCAAGCGTTCTGTTCAATACTGGTCTTTCTAACGGTGGACAATCCAGGCCTTGTGCACCAGTATTTATGACTACGTACTACATTATTTTTAATGTGTCCATTTGTTATACAGTAGTAGAACATCTTCTCTATATTTGGAGTATCTTGAATTAAAATCATGAAACTGTTAACTCTCGATAATTGTCTGTTGTTCATCAGGGTCATTCCCTTTATTGTACTAAACTGCAATTCCATAATAGGCCGTGTGTATTTTTTGCCTTCCTATGCAATTGATAAGGATTATGATTCAGTTAATTAAATTGGGTATGGGAATTCAAGCGAGCGCAGCGCCTGTGGTCCAAATACAGACTGTACATGAAATTGAAAACTTTAAAAATTCTTATACCTTTTTCCTAAATTTGCTCTTTGCATATCCAATTAAAAATTACCTTTAGAATTAATTGTTGTTATGAGGTAAGATCTTTTCGATCACCCTGTATAAAATGCTGGCGGTGAACGTTGTGGTGCATTTAAGAACACAATACACGTATGTTTGTCGTTGTCTGTTTACAGTCCGTGTTATTATTCAACTGCATCTGCCTGTTAAGAAAATATCTGTGAATATCTAATGGCCGCCATGTGCAATCTCTGCTTTCGGTAGTTTCCGATTCACTGATTTAAAACATCGATAAATTTGTACATGTATATGCTAGCTTCTTTCTTTGAGGTTAAGCTGCAGATTTTTTGCATCTTGAATGAAGCCTTACAACGGGTTACAGCAAACATTTATACAATTGTATACGTATTTTTTTTTTCAAATATAATTAACGATTGGAGTTAGGAGAAATCATCGAAAACATCTCAAGTTACTCATTTGGGGTAATACATTGTCGTAATCTCAGATATTTTGTATACTGCAGGTTTCTAATTACGTTAATCTTAAGATGTTGGATATAGAGGTAATTTGCAATGTGTTCCATGCGTGCACGAAATATTTGTTTCATTCCTACTTCAATAGTATACGGTGTAACAATAAGACCTATCCTAGCTGTCGCAATTTATCCTTTTTTGTTTTGTTTTGCTTTTTCCGTGTTTGAACTAACCCAACCTACATGTACATAAACTAGCCCAAAAACACAATTTCTCCATTAAGCTACCCAATCGATTGGTAATCACTGCCTGCTTACGAGTCGTTAGGAGAAGTCTACTTTCGCATAGTGTCTACGATATAGTATATTTAATCGTCAAATAATTTGCTCTTGTCAAAAAACACAAAATGCAGGTATAACCGACTCGAACGTTTTTTAAATAAGAGGAGTAACGCTTAGGCTGCTCCTTGTCTTATTCGCCATCAACGTTTAACAAAGTTTGATGCAACCGGCGATGCTTTTATTATCGGTCATTAATTTGTATCCAATGATCATATTACGCAGCATAAAATTTTAATGGCGTGCCTTAGGAATTCTGTTTGTTCCCTTTTACACCATGCAGTTTGCACAAATGAAGCCCGAGTTGAACAGTTTAAATCCAGTGATCAGTAGCCTGAATACGATAGCAAGGTTTCGATCGTCCATATATTTCCTTGTTAACGAATATAATTTTCGGACAATTAAGCTGCGAAAAATGCAAATTTGACCCATATCGTGCGCAATTATAGCTGTTTACCTAGAGCTCATCGCCAAGTCTAGAGCACCTGCACACGACATTATTTATGCAGACTCCACCCTGTTTGAATTTTTTTATCGTTCGTGTTATACCAAGTCGAATGTATCTGCTCTCCTCATTGGTTTGTGCAAAGTATTTCCATTCAGTGCACAACTCTTGATTTTCACAACCTAGTTTTGTAAATTGAACTTTTTCGAATTTGCAATTAAAATCATCCAGTTTTGATGCTATATTTTGTACACAGTAAAACACACTGTTAATTAAATGTGAAATTGGCTTGTACATGTACATCAAAATGTGGGGAGGCAAAATACGTTGCAAATTGCTGTAAAAGGGTTGGCTTTGACATCTGACCTTGAACACATGACATATCTTAATTTAACAGCTCATTTTGAAGTAAATAATTATTACTGAACAGCTCATTTGCCTGCATGGCTTGTTTCTCGTTACGTTCTCGTTATTACCGCTACGGTAAATTCAAGTTAATAGCGATTATGGTGTTGCCGAGGATGGTAATTGCCGATTAAATTGGATTAATGGTTTACACACCCTACATACACCTTGGTTATTCGCTTTCTGGTAGTAGGGTACTGAGTTGAATTGAACTAAATGTAGGAGTATGATGCTTTCACTAATGCTGGTTACATTGTGTTTTGTTACATACAGTGTAGTACCGTATGCTGTACCATTGTGTATAGAAACCAACAAATCGGTTTGATTGCAACATGTACCAAAACCCCGTTGAACTATCAATAATTGAACCGTCATATTCTTATATGTTGACAAACAATGAGGTAGATAAAGTATGTGCCATACAGATCACAAAACAATACCATGGTGGTCAGTTGCTTCTTTACTTTGTATTTACCACCTTGCAAATCTTTGATCTGTTAAACCAATATCATTTTATGTAACTATGCATGTGATTTACCTGTCCTTTACGCAGACAATGAGCATTGAGAATACCCATAACTACTGTTGTCATACAATTTGTCATCACAATGTCCGGCAATTTTCCAAACCTTTGCTTCCCATGATTTGTACGTTTTAATGCATCATGGTTGTCAAGCATTCCATTCCCACAAATAGTATACTGCTCTAAAATTTTACGCCATAATTGACTTTAAGACTTTAGGATCTCGAAGGGAAAAACCGATTGGCTTTCACCATCGATAAATCCAATATACCCAGTAATCATATCTAACGGTATACAGTGTAGTCATTTTTGTTGGAATGCGGTATATTTGCATCCTTAGATCCACTGCACCGGTACTGCTCCGAATTTGACGCCATATACATGTACAATTCACTTTATGGTCTTTGCAGTTTCGAAAAGCTAAACTGATTGGTATTAACCAACGATAAATTTTCTTATCCTAATGTATGCAAAAATTAGAGTATATATTCGAATAACGTTACAACTTTAGGTAGAATAGGGTTTAAATCAGCATCTACAGTAAGACAGGCTGATTAGTTTCTCGATTAGATTGTCGCTTAACATTTGTTTTATAAACCGGTTATTTCTTGCTCCCCTGTAAAATTTAATTTTTGTAGTTTACAAGGGTATTCGAGTGAGGCCTTAAATTTTCGTTCGATGCACCATTCTTCAACTTGGCTTTCCATGTACAGTGTTCATTTATAAAGACTCTGGGCACGGCTCGCACTGCACCAATTTTGACGCAATAATCGACTCCGTTTTGATATCGAGCAAAAACCTCGTCTGGCGTTATTTTGGCACGCTAATTCATCGAATTCGCCCGAATTGAAACAGTCCAATCCAGACAAATTAGAAAAGCAAATGAGACTAACAAATAGGGTTTCACACCCACGAAAAAAAATCGGCAAATAAATACATCCGCAGTGTATCGAACCGAACCACCGCCTAGCTCTGAGCGGCTCGTTTCGGTTTAAACAAGAGCGATGTGCAATTAGGAAAAAGGATTCGAAAACGTTATTCCCAGCTCCGTTTTCGGTGGTCTGGAATTTTGATTTGGAAGCTCGCATTTAATATTCATATTCGGCGGCGGCCACTGGGCACTGGCCCTCGGCTGTGCGGGCCCAGGGGCCGCCCCCACCCCCTGAATTAGCCGGCTCTTACCTGTCTGCCGAGTTCTCTTTTTCACTACATCCATCCGCTATACGTAAGCGCAGGAAATCCAAAGATTTTCCGTAAAAAACTGGCAAGAAGAATGGTTCGCCATCTTGCTCGATTTTCCGCTGTTGTCCAAGCCCCGCTACGTCACCGCTACGTCATCGTCATCACCAGGGCGCAGATTGAAGTTGCCATGGAGATAGGCTGTGGCCAGGCGTTGCCATGGCAACTCAATAAAACAAATACGCCGCAAACAGTTTTAGGCTCGATCAACAAATGGGACGAAATTCGAGCGGCGCCGGTCGCTTGTCGGAGGAAATTTTTTTGATTTTATCCCTCGAATCCTCCGGAGCACTGGATGGATTTGAAGGTTTCCTACGTGTAGGTGGAGATCGAAATGCGGGAGACGCTAGCGGTTGGCTACCCGCACAGCGAATGGTACGGATCCGATCCGTCGCAATGCCACGCGTGCCTCAGGCGCCATCTTATAGAACTTATTCGAAGTTCCGTTGGGTTGAACCGTGCAATTCTGCGAGACAATTATTCAGAAAATTTCTCATACAATTGTAAGGATCATACATGTGTTTAATCCTCCTTGGAAAATAAGTAATAAATGACTGGGGGTGGACTTGTCTACTAAAGGTACGTGCATACACATGCACCAGTGGTAGTGAGATGGCGACTAAACTTTAGCATTGGAAAAAACTCTGGATTGATCTATTTATAATCCAAGTCAATAATGTCTGGGTATTGCTGTTATCAAAATGTGGTATTTAACTTCCCATTGCATATTCGTTTATCAATGTTATCAGGAAAATTGAAGAGGACAGGACCTGGAAATCAGGCAAATGCCAGGGAAATAAATCGTAAAAATGTGGTCAAACTGTAGTCGCAATCTGGGTTTGAAATCCAATTTTGATTTACCTCAGTTTTCCTGCTGTCAGGGCTTGTTTGCTACGCCTAGAATGCCATCGTCGGATGTGGAAGAGTCCCAATATGGCGGCGTTGAAACAGGCTTCGTTTTGACCACGCCATACGATTATTTGGTTGGAATACGTCATGGATACGACACTGGATCCACCTCCTATCCACTGGAATGTTCCGCGCCATAGAGCCAACCATATTTTTGAACCAAAGAGAATCGCTCTGGATTGCTTTGGGTGAACGAATAGTTGATTCTGACTGCGAGTGTCTTCGCCCACTTTATGCCACGATACCACTTCCTCGCATTAATTTGATTGCGCTGCCGCCTAGGGCGTAGAATTTAAATTATGTATTATTTAAAAAAGAAATGTTTACCAGCCAAGTAGATAGTAATTTCCAACTGACTGATGGCATTTTCAGACGCATTTTCCTCGCTTTGCCTAACCGCATTATCTATTTACGCGAAAAAAAATGTTGTTCAGCCAAGACTTGCTTCGCGCATTTTCATGCCTATTTGTTTTTTCGTGCTGTTGTTTTATGTCACAAATAGTGGTTTTGACAGCTTTGCGTCCTCGTCTTTAGTATAGACATAATTTTAAATTAGCATTCGCCACATAAGCCGAGGTAAAAAGCAAATGCGCAAATAGGATAAATTGGAACAGGTTGAACAGGTGTCATAATTTCATAAATCATACACAAATACGGTTGAAATATGTATTTAAATATGTGGAGCAGGGCATGATCCGTAGTATATTCTTCGCTTGTTTCTTAAAAGAATTAGCTTTTAGTAAACTCATATCACTGGCATCTTATCAAAAACGAAATTACAAAACGATGTTGCCCCTAAATGCGGGCAATCACTTATAGCCTCTATGTTATAAGTGATTGCCCCCAATCGAATTTTAGGGATGAAAGATAATTGGAAGACAATTCGAACTTTTGTCAAATATCCATCTGATGAACAGTATATGGTCGCTATTGAGAATCTATTCTCTGTTTATGATTTTGGTCTCAATAATTTTTGCATCATCGTTTGTGAAATCTTGCCTTTCGTTTTCAATGTCGCCTTTCGTTTTCAATTCTATTTCACAGCTATTAGTTTCGACTCACTTTTCAACCGCTGTTGAAAGGTGCTCGTTTATTCAGGCTCGCTATGGATCTCTCTAATTTCGCCATTAAACGCCATCAGACCATTCCTATCAGAGCTTTTAATGCTGCCCAGCAAATTTTCAGCGCTAAAAGTGAATTATATTTCCTGCCCAGTCCCGAACGTAGTACACAGTGCAGCGACTGAATTAATTGCAAGAGCAAACATGGCCTGTGTGTATGTGCTACTGAGTGATTTTACTCCCCGTGGATCATTTCAGCGTTAAATTTGGTGTTTGTACAATCTAGATTCGAGGTTTCAATTTTGTTAATGAATTTCGCTTTAAGAGCTTCAAAATCTGGTTCGAATTAAGGTGTCTTTTAAATCGTCCATTATTTTCGTGCAATGCATTATCCGTTCCTCGTGAGCTCTCTCTCGTCCTTCAGACCGATTTACATTAGGGCAGTGTTATGACTGACACACTGAAATACTTGTGTGGTTTAGATCATAAGTCTTCGCGTAAATAATCCGGTAATGATCTGATCCGAACAGAACCAGAGAGTAGAGATGACTGTCTATGAAGGATACAAGCTTTAAGATACCTTAATCTACTTAAGTCATGCATGTTGCACCTAGCTTTTCTTGACTCGAGAATTTGAAATCAAATCACAAAAATCCGCATGAAAGTGACTTGATGCAGCTCAAATCTTGTGGGTAAACATAGTGATTTTGTATTTACAGATTTCTAAAACGTTAGTGGCCAACACTATTACAACTACGCTTAATTTTGCCCAAATAACTTGTACTAGTATGAATGAAAAATCGAAAACATGTCGCTGCCCTAATTGTCCAAACAAGTGATTAGACACTGAACATTTTTAAAAAGGATAGCTGCAACATAACTGTAATTGGTCGTTACTACAGGATATTTACAAAAGGATTGTAAACAAAGGAAGCAAGGAAGTCCCATCATTAAATACGCAATCTTTTTTTGTTTATCTTGGTTTTCTGATGTTCTAATTTGCCCTTGGAGGGCAGAAATCGCAATAACAATCGATTTCATAGTGTATGATGGCTGCCAATCCATGACGATGTAAGTGCCATGCAGCCAGCCTTTCCTATAGGTTCCAATGCTCGCAATTACCCGTTTTATGGTAGCATTGTGGTGGAGGAATATACAGAAAGTGAAAAGTTTCCTAATGCTGTTGACTCAAAATATAGTGTGCAGTTCTCTGACATCATATAATGAGCAACGAGCATTTTTAGAGGTGTATTCTGTTGTATAAGTAGCTTAACATACCTAGCTAACCTAACCAACCCGTAGAAGTTTGGTTACGCAAAATCTAGGTTTTGCATAATTTAAAGTACATTCGTGTATTCATTTTCCATCTCATTGGTTGATACGATTATTCGTGCATTTATTATTCTCATCTCAGCATCTTCTTGAGTCAACATGGCTTACTTTGATGATTATGTAAATATTATGTGTAGAGTTTTGTTTGCTTAACCTTCGCATTTAAATTGCTTATCGATATTTCATATTGCGGCCGAATTTAATCAGTAAAACTGAAGTTCGGGAATAAATAATGATACTAATGGCATAAATTAGCCTTAAGCTTATGGCGTACTATGTTCAGAGCTTAATTTGTAACAGATCTCTAAAAATTTGTGGCGGCTGTACATACATTGCCCATGTAGCTTGCTTCTGAGTACAGCTGGTGGAAAATTCATGAAATGCCTCCAGATATTGAGCAGAAATGTCGATACTGGAATTATTTTTATTTGATGGGTGGAATTTTGCATATAGTCTGCATGTATAAGTTGCATATATTTTGGGTATATTTGATGCAGGGATGATATCGTAGTTTATTTCAATGAAATATCCCGACCTATCCTTTCGAAGAAAATACTTGGTGAAAATATTTAATAAACACAGTTAAATCCGACGAAAGATGCTCAATGTGACCAGATTTGAGAAGAAATCATCGCACGTTTGTTGAAATGCATTCTGTTGAAGGCAGACATGACCTCATTTAGTACGGCTGTTTGGTCTCTCCCAGTATAATCTCCTCTTGAGGTCTGATTTCCACCTGGGCGCCCCCTGCAGGAGGCAACCAGGGTTAAACGGAGCCATTTTCCTCTGCGCTAAATTCGTTCAAAAACAGATCAATGAAAACGGCAGTTGCAGATTGGCCCGATAGCCTTGGTGCATTTTCACCAGGGGGCGTTCCTCGACATTCTGCATTGCGACGCTCGTACTGGAGGAGTTGATGTGGAATGCAAAACGGGGGAAAAGGTTGCAACCACTGCACCCAGTGAATATTTAAACAAATTCTTCTTACCATTTCACTCGAATATAGCAGAAAACCGAAATTGGCCATCCTTTGGGACATAAACTCGAACCCGTCAATCATTCCATCAGAAAAAACTCGGTGACATGTCGCTCCCTGTGACGTCACCGTTGGCGTGAAACGTCACGTTTGCTCGACTCCTAGGTCAACGTTTTGCGGAGTATTGTGACGCTTCGCCTAAGTTGTGACGTATGGCGTAGGTGGGTGTGTTTCGCTGCACACAAACTGCACCAGACCTATGCCACGAATGTTAGACGATATGTCCCATGACGTCATCACGTGGCATTGTTGTTGACTGATCGAAGATTTCGTGGTGGAAATTGCCTTCCATAAAAATCGAAATACAGATTATGGATGTACTACGGATGAGACCCTGATCCAAGTGTGCGCAAAATATTTGCATTTCAACCCTACATGTCTAGAATACAAGAATGACGCATGTCCTTAACCTAAACTTACCTAATATGTACTTTCTTTATTATCATTTATTTAGCCCCCACACTAAGCATACAGTATCCTTGTATTTTTTGTAAAGTTTAATTTCGTAGGTTTTTCAATTGGGATTTTGTGATACAAGTTTAGTGTTTACATTATGTTAGGAGCGTGGCATGTGTGCAAGGTACCGAAGTATTGAGTGGTTGCCCTACTTAAGGGTTTTTTTATTAGAAATGACAAAAAGTGCACTTTGATGCATCGAGGCGTTTAAATATTGTCTGTTAAGCAACGCCCACCCCCATAAACTGTCCTGTAAATCTATAAAATGGGACCTCGCTGCCCGCTTTACTTAATCTGGCGTTAAAGTAGGTCGTCTAACGTGCCTTTACCGAAAGAGCAATCTGTCCAGATTGATGTCAAGCAAAGCTCAGTAAGAAGCAGGGCAGGAATACGGTATGGATACATATTTCTAGCCCATATTTTAGTCAGTGCCAATTCAACAACTCGGTATCGATCTGAGTACCCTAGTTTCAAAAATAGGAAGCGAAATTAAGCTAGCTAGCCCTATTTTCCCAGCCAATTACCCCGTTTTTGCCCTAGCTGTAAATCGGCCAAATGGCGCGATGCTCATCTACTTGACCACGCTATCGAAATTGAAAGTTGTTGATGGCACCAAAAATATTGCTTCCTTCAATATTAGAGGTTGTGCATAAACCACGTCCAATCTCACAAATCTCACGATAGGAGGTAGAGGTTCGATAATTTCACACCATTAACACATTATAAGATTTCAAAAGAATAATAGATAGTGGGTGTAGATAATTATGGAAGATGTGGAAAACAAAATGTGTTAACAAATCTAAAATAATTCGAAAGCAATAATATTTCTATAAAGAATTGATATTCTGAAAATATATACATGTAACGGCACATTTGTAACAATTGGTTTAGCACTAAAAATATATAAATTTATTTCTAAAAAAAACTTACTGGACTGTAAGAAAATGTGTCGATATGACATTTCTTTTGCAAATACAGTGTAGGCCTAATGATTATGGAAAAAAGTAAGAAATTTGAGAATACCGATATTGTCTAACCAAACACCTGAAGAATTGTTGATTGTAAGCAAGATTTGAGAGCTACTGTAAAGTTGACCACGTACAGTGTAAATACATGTAAATCACATGATCATTGTCATTGCCAGTTATTTGGAATTTGAAACTTACAGTTGACAAAAAAAGTATTGGGACACTATGAAAATTGTGTTTCACAATTATATTAAATTGCATACATTTGTAAA
>JAQFYZ010002718.1:0-15851 GCA_034695085.1 Cylindroiulus punctatus | reverse complement strand
TTCCTGCGCTATATAAAATGAAAAGACATTTCGTTTTTAGAATTTTTCCAGATATTTTTTATTTTGCCAACGACAGTTAATCTCTTATATTTCTATTAAGACAGCAGGTGCTGCCATCTATCGCCCATAAAGCAAAATAAAAGGTCAAACGTGGAATTATCGTTTTTATTAACATCATATACGTTTCCATAAATTGTCAAAGTTTACATCCCATAAAACGCAAGTCCCTGTTAATGTTTACAAAAAATTAATTTTAATATGTTGATCAGGAAAGGAGAAATTGTATTTGGTAATTTTATGCAGAGTGCCTCCAAAGTCACAACGCACTTTCGATGGGCCTTAATGGAAAAACTCGATTAAACGAATGTCTGCTCTTCTTTAAAACTGTTTATTATCCTTGACTCGATAAAGTCAGACGTAAAAGTAATCGTTGGAAGGCAGAAAACATTCGCTGACAATTTACGAAAATAAATTCGAGGCAAATAAAAACAAAATGCTATAAAATTCCTCGTTAACCCATTTCTTTTGTTTTTATCCACGGCCTTTGAGAAAGCAATTTTTAACTGTATTTGGGAAATGTTGCCGCAGATTTAAACTGCGTCACCACCCCGGGGCACTGACGTCATCGATGACGTCATGCTCTTGACTTCTGACGTCATCCCCATGTCAAGCCATACATTTCTTCATATTTCTATTGTTTCAAAGCTCCTTGTAAGGACGAGCACGTCCTAATAGGTTTTGGAGAAAACACCAAAGATACATAAATCCCAGCCTCCGTTAGAGGGCACCTCTGTATGTGGGACAATCACTTAAACAAGTTTGGGTAGTTCACCATTAGATTTTTGTGGAAAATATTCTCGCAAAAGATTTATAAATGTTTGCACTAAAATTTAAAAATATTAGCTTCATTTGCAATTAATATTTTTAAACAATATAAGTCAACAAATTAATGCAACAAAAGAAGCTTAAAGATCAAAAATTTTAGCTAATGGATTCAAAATCATTATTTATAATTAAAAAAATATACGTCAAAGCTTAAAGATCAAAAATTTTAGCTAATGGATTCAAAATCATTATTTATAATTAAAAAAAATATACGTCAGAAAGTAATGTTAAGAATTTTTACTGAGGATATATGCATTATGATTAAAGTTTTTGCTTAAAGATCAAAAATTTTAGATAATAAATTCAAAATCATTATTTATAATTAGACAACTTCATGCATCTGCATTTTTTAAGAATTATTTGGAAAAACCAATTTTTTAAAATTATTTTTAAAATATTTCCTTGCGTTCTTAATTACATTTCTTCTAAAATATTAATGTGTTGCAAACAAGCATTATATCAATGAAAATTAAGTTACTATTACATTTTTAAAGCATTTCATAAGTGACTACAGGTATCCTAAGATATTCCCAAATTTTATCATCAACACTGAACATATTTAGTAAAATGAAATTTTGGGCATGATGATGATTTTTGGAACAATAAATACCTTAAGACATTTCGGAAATTATTTAGAAATCAATGTATTTGATGAGAAAATTGATTTACTTTTGAGGATGAATTCAAATTTTAAAATTCGAACGTCTAGGATGGTATGTCAAGTTAAATTTTACAATATTTTGTAAAATAAACTTCTAAATTAATCAAAATTAAAATTTCACCCTTCCAAAACATGAGGAATAATTATTTGTACACGATATTTTTTTTTTCATAATTTGTTCTTCGGAACTAGTGGCGATTTTTAATGCTTTAAATATTTATAAAAAGCACATCGACTTGAGTACAATGCCCAACTCAAGAGAGTGGGTTCCTAGATGATATGAAAATCGAGCTACTGCGCATGCGCGGTCCCATCTGTTGCAATTTTTTTTAATCCAGTGAAATTCGATTAAAACAAAAATTGTATTGCATTATTTCTCTTAAATTGTTTCTTTTTTATATATCACGGAGAGAAAACTGATCCCATACAAGTGTTTTTCGCAGCATTCAGACCATGAACGACAATTGAAATTGTCTGAGGTTTTGTCATTTTCAAAAGCATTCTTCGCTGTAACCCCATCGATTTGAAAGAAATTCATTTCACCAACTTATTATTTTCATTAGATATTAAATTTCTGATGGGTTTGCACGCACAATGGGTTTCCCCAGGCATCAAAGCATTAGAAAAATCAAAACACTTATTCGTGTAGGTTTATCACAAAAATTCTTTCAGTCACTGACCTCATAACACATGAAATCCCAAAAAAAGATTTAATGAAATCTCACGTCACATCAACTTCATCAATACATGTACAAAACGAGCTGACCATCCATTTGATTTTGCAACTCATATCGAGAAATTATACCCAAGAAATTTGTGATAACTAAATTGGAAATTATTTTCTGTGTTAAGTATTCAAATGCAATGTCTCAAATTACATTGTAACAACATTTTTCTGACATTTGTTCTTGTGGAGCCCTTTAATGGTTTATTTCTGATGAGTGATTTTGACAGCATTGAAAATCAATTTTAATCAGTTGCTAGCAATAAATAATATTAATAAGTTTGACAATTTTCAAAAGTTATTAAATTCCAAACAAGAGAAATCTGTCCAGTTTTGAGAAATCCACTTGATAAAATATATTCATAATCTTACCAATAATATTTGACCATTTATAACAACAAAAGGTTTGTTAACGTCCAGAAAAATAGTTAAATGTTTTTTTTTAGAAAGTTTATAACAAAATTAACTTTAAGACAGGTAAACATGGTGGTAAATTAGAATTTAATAATAACTTAATAACATTGAAAAACATCAATTTCAACTTATGCTTGCCATTTCGAATAAAATCACTTATCATAAAAGAGTTTTTAGAGGACGAAAAAATAAATTCTGGATAAATTTTATGAATATACAGCTAAAACATTTTCCTTCAATATGATACTCAATTCCCCACTGAGACTCATCATTGTAAACAGTGAAAAATTAATTTTTGACAATGTTTCGTTGCCTTCTTTAGAATTTACTGATGAATTAATAAAATGTCAAAACAAATTTCAACTAATGCTTGCTAGTTAAAAAATGAAATCACTTTTTTTTAGAGGACAAAAAAACAAATTTTGTGTAATATTTTTATTCAGTTTTATTTAATATTTATTAAGCATTTTCCTTCAATATGATTCTCAATTCCCCACTGAGGCACTGTCATCACTGTCAACAGGGTGGTTTCCACTAATAATTTTAATGTGAGACAGTTCGTTTTCTCCCCACATTGATATATCGTCCTTATTTTCACGTTCAATATTAGCTTTGTCGTAGGACTGAAGATAAAAGGCCGTTATTCTTTACGCTTAGTTAATTTCATCCCTGCAGGACAAATAAAAGTTAGTTTCCCATGATGTCTCCAAGATGGAGTATCAATCTGTCAAGCCCATAAAAGCCTGTAGGCCCAGTGTGGCGATGGCCAATAATTGAGTTTTATTTATCTCCCTCATCTTTATGGCTTAAGACAAAGGCCTGCAGGAAAACATTTTTAATGCAAGATAATTTCCAAGTGGCATTTCATTAGTGGACAAAATTAGTGTACTCTGTCCCGGATATAAATTAGATTTACGATGAACTTACTTTCATAACTTCGTCAATATTATTTGAAAGCTTTCAGCAGAGTGCCTGGAGCTGAAGGGATGGTCATAAAATGCAAATGTTTTTTCAGAAAGCAAAAATTTGTTTTTAAGCTGCATTTTAAACTACGTGTTTTTAAACTACTTGAGTGAAAACTATGAACTTGGTGCAATTTAACTGTATGCCCATTAAACAACGATTTTATTTGGAAATCGTCAGTAAAAACAGCATGTAAAATATCCCAAAGTGAGCCATTTAAGGGGACGCCCAATTCAAGATGGCGTCATAGTGAAACGTGATGAGAAACTGCTGCTCGATGGTCACAAAAGCACAGTGGAGTTTAAGCTGTTTAAACGCAGTAAACTAACATATTCCTCAAAACGAACATGTTTATAACATGATGAAAACATGCTGGCGAAAACATATTAGCGAACAAATTTTCTGACCATTCAAATTTTCCATTAAAAGCGAAAAATTATTCTGACAGCAGGATAAAGTTTGAAACAATAGTAATTGTTCCCTGAAGCATTCCCAAGCAAATTAAAGTACTTTGATGCAAATGCACTGTATGTAACTTGTAACGTGCAAATTTCCACACTTCCCTGGCCATTCTACAGCATCTCGCATTGCCCGATTCAAGATGGCGCCTATCCGGCAGACGATCAGTATCAGAAATATTAACAAAATACCACCCACAAGTAAATGAAGGCCCTTATTCAATGTTATTTTGAACATCGACGTCAATAATTTTCGTAACATGCATATTTCCTCACTTCCCTAGCCATTATACCGCGTCTCGCATTGCCCGATTCAATATCGCGCCTATCCGGCAGACGATCAGAATCAGAAATATTAACAAAATCCCATCGACAAGAAAATCAAGGCCCTTATTCAATGTTATTTTGGACACCGACGTCAATAATTTTCGTAACATGCATATTTCCTCACTTCCCTAGCCGTTCCACCGCATCTCGCGTTGCCCGATTCAAGATGGCGCCCCTACAGCAGACGATCAGAAGCAGAAACAATCGCCAAATCCCAATGGGTCTCAACGCACTAATAACAGCAGATTATCTAATTTATCTGCCAAAAAGCGAACAACATTATCAAGTGATGAGCTCATCAGCTCGAGTTTAGGAACGAATTCCAGCAGCAAAAAATGGCCGCCAATGCGGATCAATGCCAGACCACTGTTAGCACTATCAGTTAGATAATTGGAGCACATAATCAGTTTTAGTAAGAGCCGGATTGCCACTAGGGTGGGGTGTCCTTGCAGGGGGTGGGGTGGGGGAGGGCACAGTGCTACAGTGGCGCCCCCACCAATCGCATCTGGCACATAAGCGGCCCTTATTAGCTCCTTCACTCATTACTTGGACTCTCAGTCAAATCCATCGATGGCATCTTATATAGAGGAATGTGCTCGCCGTCTGCTCACGGGGTTGAGACCCTCAGTTCATCAATATGAACACGGGCTCAAGGGTTGCCATGGAGATGGAAAAATAATACTTTGTAATCAGACGGACCTTAATGGCAGGCCAGCGAATTGTGCACAAATGTCTCGCTCACAAATAGGATTATTGCAATCAAATAAGTCTCGGACGGTTCGCTTCATGAAATTAATACGAAAACAAAATATATTAGGCCAATAAGATAGCTGACGAAGTTGCTGCTCCATGGCACAAAAACAAGGCAGTGGAGGACACAAGTTTTTGTTGGCTTTAACAGCTTGAAGAAATACTGCCTTATGGACATCTTTAAAATATTACCAAAGTTTCTTTGTTTTCATAAACTGACAAAATTTCACAACTTGAGATATTCCTTCCTCATTGAAATGGTCAATACATCCATGTGAGCTCACAGTATGATAAATCAGTTGTGATTGTATGTGCTCAAAATATATTCAGCTAAATGAAAGTTGTAACAATACTATTTACAGATTAAAAGGTTTTTTGAAAATACCATGTTCTGAACGAAAGCATTCTGAAAATACTATTTCCTGAATAGAAGGCGTATGAAAATCCATTATTTCTTATGTACTTTTCTCTGGAATGTTGTTAAATGCAATTTTCTGAATGAGAACTTTAGGAAAGCAGACTTCAGAATGAAAGATTTTCGAAACTTATCTTTTGAATGAAAGATTTTCGAAACTTATCTTTTGAATGAAAGATTTTCGAAACTTATCTTTTGAATGAAAAGCTTTTCAAACACTGCTTACTGCATACAGTCCCAACATATAAACGACCACTGCATGGTTTGCAACCACAAACACATACTATTTCTATCCATCAACTAAATTCACTAAATGAGGCATCTCCACCACACACCAAAACAAATTTGGCAGTGATCAATGCAATTTGAATTCAAATAATTTCAATTGAACTCTTTCCTGCAACTTCTTCCCAAGCCACCCCAACGTTTTCACATAAATTATTGTGAAAATTATCAACAAATATGGAAATTAATGTGAAAGAGAAAATATACATAAACTAATGTGTAAATTTGAAAATTTCACATTAATACCTTAAGATATAAAATGTACTTTGCCACCAACAATATAACAATGTTGTGCCATCAGGGAGTGGACATATCACATTTGGCAAAGACAGATGAAGTTATTCCAAGTGTCATTACACTTTGGAATACTGGGCAAAGTTGGCCCATTGGTTAGCAAAACATCTAAAACAAAACATGAAAAATATACATCAAATTTCAAATATTTGACCCTCCATTTCCATTTCATCCCAGAGGAGGAATATGTAACAAGACCAAAAACCTAAACTCAATCAAAAATGTTAGCTTTACCAAAACATGTTACCAAAACATGTTACCAAAACATGTTATCAAAACATGAAAAATACACTACAAATTCCAGATGATTTGACCATCCATTTTCCATAGGAGGAATGTGTCACAAAACCTAATACCTAAACTAAATCAAAAATGTTGGCTTTACCTTCATGATGGAGGCGTCGAAGTCACAACCACTTTCTGACATTATTTTGTGAGATAACAGATGGCAGGTTGATTAAATCGCACGATGTTTTCCTCCTGGATCGTCAATTTCACTTAGGCATCTTAAATTCTGACCAACGAGCTGATGATGACCTGAAAACAGGATAAAACATCGCATCAGACGCTGCTGTGAGACGTTTGTTTCCTTTGGGTCTTAGCGAAAAAGCCCTTGGGGCAGATAAGGACGGATGGGGCCTGCCAGAGCCTAGTTCAGGGTTAATTTGATCGATGGGGTCAGCAGGCTGTTGACGAAGATTAGCTGGGGTTCATGGCTAGACAGACACGTGACGTCATAAGGTTTGTTTCGGAAAAACGAAGCAATTTCAGATAAATTCTTGTAACATTTATTAAAACAATAAAAAACACATTGGGGGAAAGGGGTTTATGAACAACTGGGCATCTTGCTACTTTCTTTGAGCAACATGATGTTTCTTAACCATCATATCATAACAGTTTCATATCATTCAAGTCTGTTACAAAACGGTCATTTTCGGACAGCCTGTTTTTCAAAATTTGTATTAAATTTATCACAGCTGAAAAGGCTCAATGTCGAATTAAGATTCAACACAAAAATTACCTTAAATCAATGTCACTCACGATATGACAGATTATATAATGATATACCAGGTGTCCACAAGTCATTCATGTCATACAGGGTGGCGCAAAAGCAGTTGCAGTTTCAAATAGCTTTTTCGTAATACGAATTGCGGCAAAAATCAGTCTCAAAACAATGCCACTTTATTGTGATATAATTAGTGATGCCCTATAAATGTGTTAAATGGCCATCATGCAGCTTAAACACTAAACATCAACAAAATACATGTATATACAGGGTGCCCTATTTTATAGCGTTCATCAAAATCAAACAGCTTTGTCGTGCAATCAACGCAGACATCCTGTATAATTTTGAAAATCGTTACTAAGCCAGTTGGTATATCATTTAGGCGACTTCCGGTTGGACAAGTCGACACGGCTGGTGTAATTCCCAAGCTTAAAGGAAGGTATTTTGAGCGTCTTAAAAGGCGAATCCAGCGCCATTTGAAGACCGTCTGAGGCTGAAATTGCACTTAATTAGTATGCACAGAAGCGGCTTAAACTTTATTATTATGGCACGAATAACAGAGTCTCGCATTACGGGGGTTAGAGAAACTGATGACGGATCCACTTCAGCTTTTATTATGTTCGCCGGCCAATTTAAAACTGAAACATCGCTTCATGGGGCGATAATAAAACGCGCTTCGAGAAGCCCTTAAAAACCTTGTATTTCGACAAAATTAGCCAAATGAGAGAACTACGTGTACACACCAGGGGCTTGTCCAAAAAGGACAATGATTTCAGTGAATTTAAGCATGGGCTACGTTATATGCCCTGTTGCTGCCCCTCCGCCATAGGCACAATGAGAAGGTGAGCTTCTCCTGACGGCTCGATATCTGGCAGTGAGTGCTGTACTGCTCATAACATCACGCTAAGTTACATTGAGTTGGGTAATTCACAAAGAAAACACGTAAGAAACAAAGTAAAAATACAAATAGGATAAATTAAAAAGTTTAAATTAAAAATTCAAAAGCTACTATTTTTTAAATTAAAACAATAAAACAGGTGTCATTCTGGCTTGATAAGTATTGAAATATGCTGCACATTTAATGCAGCGAATAGTCAGATATGTGTCAGGTATTATTAGGTAACTTTCAGAGCTTTCGATCCCCCACCCCAAGGCAGTGACATAACCATGGACAACCAATTGTGAATTTTTATATTAATATTAGATCAAAAATGAAGAGTTTGTCACAAAAGACCATCTTCAAAAAAATAAAAAATTTCAACAATGGTGACAAAAGGATGTCGACAACATAATAAAAAATTAACTCATCATTTAACCTCCCCTAAGATGACGTAATACTTGAATGTTCCAAAACAGAGCAATTGCAGGGCGGCCCAAAAACTGCAACACTAAGGGGCAGCCCCTGAAGATTGGCAAACAATGCGAACAAGGGTGTAAGGAGGTAGTGACATCGCTAAGGGGCACCCCCTAAAGGATGGCAAACAATGCGAACGAGGGTGCAAGGAGGTAGTGCCATCGCTAAGGGGCTGCCTCTGAAGATTGGCCAACAATGTGAACGAGGATGTAAGAACGTAGTGCCATCGCTGAGGGGCACCCCCTAAAGGATGGCAAACCATGCATACATCGGTGTAACCACGTGATTGCCCAATTTTTGCAAATTTCGCAGTTTCGGGGATGTGTCGTAGTAACCGCTAGCCATTTTCGAAATCTAGAAAACCATCCCCAATGTGTTTGATCAATCTGCAAGTCATATTTTCTCATTTTTCAAAGAAAGTTTTTTCTAAACCTGGAAAAGTCAGGGCAAAGTCAGGGAAGCTGCAAATTAAATTTCTGTGGTAACCCTGTTATCAGTCACATATTTTGTGCAATTTAAATTCAAGAATTTGACAATTATATAATCGCCCTTTTTGAACTGCACTTCCTTGATATGCCTTTAGCCAGCCACCGTCCATGGCTCCATCAGGTTTTATTCAAGGACCTTTGAGTGTTGAGTAGGGCCCATGATAATTTTCAAGGACATTATGAAATTATGTACGTTTATTGGAAGCTACATGTGCAACGCAGGAACCACTGACCACGTCGAGGATAATAAAAGAGCTCCACTCCATTGTTGCCTTTTGGCATTTTTCCTGGCTAATACATCTCCTGGTGAATAAACAAAGGATGCATTTGCATAAACGAGCACAGCCACCAGCAATTAAGGGATTGGTGAGCTGAAAGCGTTAGATTCGTCGTGGAAATACGAGCAAAGCAAAAATGACCGTCATTTTCATGTTAATTGTTGCTGCTGAAAATCTCATTTCGAATGCACCGTGACCCCCGTGACCTGTTCTGGACCGAGATGCTTTATGAGTGGAAATAAATTCTGGCAAATTTAAATAACGACCTTGGTATGAACTTGGTTTTATTGGAAACATCAAAAAATATATGGAAGAATTTGTTTGTATGTAAACAATTTTTCCCATAAATGTTTTAATTTAATTCCAATAAAACTAAATTTTATTAAAAAGTTTATTAAAAAATTGTTTACTTACAAACAGTTTTATATATATTTTAATATTTCAGTCAGAATAATTTTAAGCAGATTTAGTTTCCTAATCTGCTTAAAATTATTCTGACTGAAATATTAAAATTGATTATGCAAAAACGTACGAAAATCCCATAACGTATCCCATAAATTTTTTGATTTATTTCCAATAAAACTAAATTTTATTAAAAGGTTTATTAAAAATTGTTTACTAACAAACAGTTTTTATATACATATTTTGAGTTGTTTCAAATAAAGTAAAGTAAAATGGTTTAGTTTTCCAATCTGCTTAAAATTATCCTGACTGAAATAGTAAAATTGTTTATGTTAAAGCGTACGAAAAAAATTGTTTAAAAGTAAACAATTTTTTCATATATCTTTGGATTTGGAAATAAATTATGGTAACTTTAAAGAGCAGCCATGATGTGAACTTCCTTAATTTAAAAAAAAGTAGGGTATATGGAAAAAACCTTTACTTATAAACACTTTTTCCATTTTTCTATATACAGTATATATATAAACATTAAAACGCTTTTTCGTATATTTTTATTTCTTTCCAATAAAGCTAAGTTTCACATGGTTTGAGTTTCCAATCTGCATAAAATTATGAAAACAGCTTTAAAACCACAGGAAAGAATACTAACTTATTTTATCAATTCTATGAATCAATTCCTAGTGCAATATACATTTCTTCAAATTAAGCTTGAGAGTGGTTGTCAAATTTTCAATTTGCAATAAAAACATGACATTAAAACAACTCAGTTTTCATGCATTTGCATAACAAAAAAGTTAATAACCACCCTAGAGCAGCAGCTTTTAATTAAACAGATATCAAATCAGTATCCAGACATAAGATTCAAACGAAATTTCACGAAGCCCAGACTCATTCGTCTTGAATGCATCTGGGGTGAAAACATTACGGACACCCTGTACATAAGTAATCGAACAGTCTGGGTCCTGCAGGACAATGTGGAGTGGACAAAGATTATTTGTCCTTCTCATGCCATCGTGTTTCCCGTATTAATTTCGCCAGTATTCATCCAAAAGTGTGCACCCTGAAGCTCGAGACTCCACCCTGACGATCATCCATAACATGCAATATAATCATTACCCATTGTGTGACATATAAATGGTCGTTTGGGGGGCGTGGGATGCCCCCCTCCCCCCACACTGAAATCCTCACACAAACAACTGGCAGCCTGAAAGAGTGGCGTAAAAAAATCGCTAAAACGATTGTCTTTCTGTCTTGTAGACGAACGTGCATCGAAGAGAGGCTGCTACAGGCCCTGTTGTAATAAACAACTGTAAGTAATCACATGTCTTCGAATGATGTGCGAGAGCCATAACTAAGTGATGCACTCCTCTATATCCCGAGCCTGAACCTCCCCTGGTGGGCCCCTCCAAAACCTGCAAAAACCTCTACAGGTTGCATGCCTATATGGTGAAACACAACTGATCACACATTGAGCATATTTGTTACACTCCACAAACAGTTCATGGTTATCTGTAGATTGGATGCACTTCTGGGTTCATTAAGGCACTGCTTCCCAAACTTCATCCGTCATTATCCAATAACCTATTACTGTATCGGTCCTCTTTACCATGCAATGCAGCTAAAATATTGCAATCAGCAAAAACTGACTGAATGGCGTGTTCATTAAGAGGAATCCTGGGTTTCATGACTGTTGGAGATGTTAAAGCGATGTGACGTTTCGCAGCATCAGCCGCGGTGTCAGCATATCAATAACGCACCAACTACTGCGATACTACGTTAAAAAATAAGGTACGAATTGCTTAATTGGCACTTCCTGGTTCACATTTGGTCTACTTGGTTCGAGTCACAGCCGATTTTCATTTAAAACATCATGCGTTATTTTCGCAACGCTCTTTCCCGAAATGGGCAATGCGGCCGCCATGACACCTTCAATGACTGACGCTCTCCCCGCCACCTACTACGTTCAAAAAATAAGGTACGAATTGCTTAATTGGCACATCCTGATTCACATTTGGTCTACTTGGTTCGAGTCACAGCCAATTTGCATTTAAAACGTCATGCATTATTTTCGCAACGCTCTTTCCCGAAATGGGCAATGCAGCCGCCATGACGCCTTCAATGACTGACGCTCTCCCCGCCACCTACTTTGTTCAAAAAATAAGGTACGAATTGCTTAATTGGCACATCCTGATTCACATCTGGTCTACTTGGTTCGAGTCACAGCCGATTTGCATTTAAAACGTCATGCATAATTTTCGCAACGCTCTTTCCCGAAATGGGCAATGCAGCCGCCATGACACCTTCAATGACCTATGCTCCCCGCCACCTGGCGGCTGCATCGTCCATCTCAAGAAGGAACATGTATCTAATAGCAATTGTCAAGACCAGTTCAGTAATTTACTACAGTAGAGCCTCGATTATCCGGACCACCCTGATAACAGTTAGACCGGATAACCAAGGCTCCACTATATCAGTAATGGTATGTAATGCATGTATGTAAATTCCCTAGTGGTTTACCACATTAAAAGCACAAATGAATGAAATCAGGCAATGACCAAATGATTAAAATTTGCAGGCAAGTGACCATTTCAGAAAACTATTAACACCTTAATTTTCTGAGGGGGGCACTCCCTTGCAAGAGGCATTCGCCAATGGTCTCTTCGATGCCCACCTTAAGGAGGTTCGATTGTGTTTTATTGATAATCCAACTGTGTTTTTCCGAGAGAGAAAAAAAAGCGCAAAAAAGAGCTGGGATTGCTCGTGGGACGTCATGTGTTGAAGATGGATCAACAGAAACAGATAGCAAGTTTTCATGTTTGGACAATGTGAAAAAATATTATTAATAGCCATCGATCGTCACTCGTAACACAGCCATCCATAACGTGTGCGGGCATCGTCTATTTTCGAGGGTCCCCAATGGGCAAATTGATACCAGCAGCAATATCTTATTAGGCAATCTGCAGATTTCGCCACCACCAGTAACAATTTACGTTTACTGCACACCCCATGCAGTCGTCCATCGTAGACCCCCAAAGACTTAATTCAATAAATAACGCCATGAACTGTAACTAATTTTCAGGATGATAACTCTCGGTAACACACCAGCAAAAAGGACAAAATTTTGAGATGATTGCTCTTTCATGGGGCCTGTTTTTTATACAGTCTTGGACTTGTTACTGTAACATTGATGTTCCAGGTTAGTTTTCCAGGGTTCCCCCAGAAACTATTGTCAACTTCCCTGACTTTTCCAGGTTTAAAAATTTTCCTAGTGATTAAAAATGCCAGAATGTGACACATGCCATTGTAAAAAAATGCTATATTTATTGTTAACTGTTTACAAACATGAGGTGTAGACAAATTTGAACAAGGAACCAGCACACATTTTAACAAAAAATGTCAACAATTTTAAAATTTACAATTTCATTATTTTTCTATACCATAGAATTGCTCGCTTCAATAGGTAGCTTCAGAAATTCCAGAAATTCATTTTTCTAATTCCCTGACTTTTCCCAGGTTTTAAAAACAAATTTCCCTGACCATTTTAGATGTGAACATATTACATACGCCAATGTAAAAACTTCCTGGCAGCCAGTTCATGCTGGGCTGAATATTGAATATTGGTTGAATTTCCCTGATATTTCCAGGTTTTCCAGACACTTGTTGCAAAATTTCCAGAAATTTTAATCAAGCTTTTCGATGGAGCCAATACAAATTTCAAATCAAAAAAGGTTGTGTTTTGCCTACTCAGGGTCCCCCCAGAAATTCAGTTTTCAACTTCCCTGACTTTTCCCAGACTATTCCAGGTTTTAAAAAAAAAATTCCAGACCATTTGAAACGTGAACATACTACATATGCCAATGAAAACTTCCTGGCAGCCAATTAATGCTGGGCTGATTAAGTGTCATTTCCTGACTTCTATTAATATTGGCTGAATTTCCCTGACTTTTTTAAAAAAATGAATCTTCCCTGACTTCTCCAGGTCTTTTCAACTTCCCTGACATGTCCAGGTTTGGGGGGAGCCTGTTACAGCACTATTGCAAATGGCATCTACAGATTTTGTTGAGTAAACCAACATCACATTGTGCTGCTAATCAACATTTTTTACATTTAACATTTTTCACAATATTCAACCAAAAAAATATGATGACACGAAATCAAATGCTGTCAGTGATCGACTTTTGTGGGTGTTTTGACCAGCAATTGTTTCCTAATTTCACTAATTAGATTAGGTTTATACAGGGTGCAGCACAAATAATCTCACATGCTGACAATTAACAGGCTTTGCTTTATAGTAAAAAAAATGAAACTGTTCGCTTTAAGGGAGTAATGAGCTTTGTTAGTGAAATTGGACGATTCGCCGCCGTTGCCTGCCTTTAATTAAATAAAAATATTATTATGCAAGTTCTCGTCTAAGAAATTCGGTGAAGAGAAGGAAAATTGACGCGATCCAGAGGAGCAAACCGCGCATAATAGTTTGTCCAAATCGAAATAGGACTGCATTTTATTCCCATTACTACTATTATCATTATTTTTTCTCCCTTCTCGCATTTTTCCTAACGACGACGATGATAGCGATTATTTTTTTTTTCTTGTTTTCTGCAGAAATTATCGATCGCGCACTCTCTTCTTGGGAGAAAATGAGAGAAAATGAGGGGAGGGAGTTGAGAGAGAGTAAATTTCAAAAGATAGAAATCTCGTTAGGCCATCCTCGAATGCATTTCAATAATTTTCGTGTCGCTTTAAAAGACGTCGCTGGCGATGCGAAAATCGGGATTGAAACGAGAAATAAAATGTGGCAACGACGATATGAACGCCCGCCTTAACTGAGAAATGATCGCGATAAATTACTGAGAATTGAAGAACAATTTGTTAAATAAATCCCCTTCCTGCGAACAACACGAGTTTGTCAGGGCCTCACTGGCTTATCGAATACAACAGCAATCCCCTTAGGGGACGAGCATCGATATGCTTTCTTCAGAAAAAGGTGTCTGACACCATACTGAACAAGTGGCTCAAATTTAAACTTTGGCAATACACTCATATCAATGGAACAACGCCTGCAATCCACTTACACGTATGGATCTCCTAGCCAATTTGACCCATTCTATTGGTATTTTTATTTTTGGTAGTATTAGTCATTGTGCAACATCTCCACGAGAAACCACTCAGGTGTTGAGAGTGTGCAATGAATGGGACGCCATCTAGTGGCATACCTATCGTCTGCTGTAAGTATGATACATTATGCGAACCACATTGCGAAGTTCGGTAAAGCAAAGCTTGTGGTGAGTAGTATAACAAAAGTCATGGTAGTTTTATTTCTGCAATATTAGTCATTGTGAAACATCTTTACGAGAAACCAATCATGTGTTGGGAGTATGCAGCGAATGGGACGCCATCTAGTGGCATACCTATCGTCTGCTGTAAGTATGATACATTATGCGAACCACATTGCGAAGTTCGGTAAAGCAAAGCTTGTGGTGAGTAGTATAACAAAAGTCATGGTAGTTTTATTTTTGGCAATATTAGTCATTGTGCAACATCTCCACGAGAAACCACTCAGGTGTTGGGAGTGGCAATGACTGGGTCGCCATCTAGTGGCATACCCATCGTCCGCTGTTAGTAGGATACCTTCGGCAAATCACACTACGAAGTTCGGTAAAGCCAAGCTTGTGATGAGTAGTATAACAAAAGTCATCTCTGGACCACTCTGGACCAAGAGATTAGAAAAAAATCCATGTCCCCTTTGATTGCGGAAGCCCGCATAGTAGGGTAACCCATGATATATTTTACACGCATAATTACAAATAAGTTCTGCGACTCGAAAATGACTGGGATAAATTACGAAACACTTCTGATATAAACATATCTGAGTGGGAAAGCCCAGTCCCAACCTAACTGACCAATAGAATGCAATCGCCTGTTTGAGATTGATCATACCTCTTAGGCCGGCTGCAGACGAGCAGTGTTTCGACGTGGGGACGCAGCGTTTTTTCTACGTACGTTTGTCCTAGGCATTATTGTCAATGGCCGCATGTTATGGGTAACTACGAGTGAGACCAGGGCGTTACTTAAATGATCCAAGGTCTCCAATGGGATTCGTTACGAGCAAGACGGGAGGCTCAATGCATGGGGCTTTTTGATAAATTT